>OZ012740.1:335134344-335437992 GCA_963859935.3 Lathyrus sativus | reverse complement strand
TATTGACGATTCTCGCTTTTATATAGCATATGCCCGTTTCTGTGGAAATGGAAGGTCAGAGATATTGACAATTCTCGCTTTTATTCAGCGTATGCCCGTTTCTGCGGAAATGGAAGGTCAGAGATATTGACGATTCTCTCTTTTATTTAGCGTATGCGCGTTTCGGCAGAAATGGAAGGTCAGAGATATTGACGGTTCTCGCTTTTATTTAGTGTATGCCCGTTTCTGCAGAAATGGAAGGTCAGGGATATTGACGGTTCTCGCTTTTATTTAGCGTATGCCCGTTTCTGTGGAAATGGAAGGTCAGAGATATTGAAGGTTCTCGCTTTTATTTAGCGTATGCTCGTTTCTGCAGAAATGGAAGGTCAGAGATATTGACGGTTCTCGCTTTTATTTAGCATTTGCCCGTTTTTGTGGAAATGGAAGGTCAGAGATATTGAAGGTTCTCGCTTTTATTTAGCGTATGCCCGTTTCTGCAGAAATGGAAGGTCAGAGATATTGAAGATTCTCGCTTTTATTTAGCGTATGCCCGTTTCAACGGAAATGGAAGGTCAGAGATATTGACGATTCTCGCTTTTATTTAGCGTATGCCCGTTTCTGCGGAAATGGAAGGTCAGAGATATTGACGACTCTTGCTTTTATTTAGCGTATGCCCGTTTCTGCAGAAATGGAAGGTCAGAGATATTGACTGTTCTCGCTTTTATTTAGCGTATGCCTGTTTCTACAGAAATGGAAGGTCAGAGATATTGACGGTTCTCGCTTTTATTTAGCGTATGCCCATTTCTGCGGAAATGGAAGGTCAGAGATATTGACGGTTCTCGCTTTTATTTAGCGTATGCCCATTTCTGCGGAAATGGAAGGTCAAAGATATTGACGATTCTCGCTTTTATTTAGCGTATGCCCGTTTCTGTGGAAATGGAAGGTCAGAGATATTGACGATTCTCGCTTTTATTTAGCGTATGCCCGTTTCTCCAGAAAGGGAAGGTCAGAGATATTGACGGTTCTCGCTTTAATTTAGCGTATGCGCGTTTCTGCGGAAATGGAAGGTCAGAGATATTGACGATTCTCGCTTTTATATAACATATGCCCGTTTCTGTGGAAATGGAAGGTCAGAGATATTGACAATTCTCGCTTTTATTCAGCGTATGCCCGTTTCTGCAGAAATGGAAGGTCAGAGATATTGACGATTCTCTCTTTTATTTAGCGTATGCCCGTTTCTGCAGAAATGGAAGGTCAGAGATATTGACGATTCTCGCTTTTATTTTGCGTATGCCCGTTTCTGTGGAAATGGAAGGTCAGAGATATTGACGATTCTCGCTTTTATTTAGCGTATGCCCGTTTCTGCGGAAATGGAAGGTCAGAGATATTGACGATTCTCTCTTTTATTTAGCGTATGCCCGTTTCTGCAGAAATGGAAGGTCAGAGATATTGACGGTTCTCGCTTTTATTTAGCGTATGCCCGTTTCTGCAGAAATGGAAGGTCAGGGATATTGACGGTTCTCGCTTTTATTTAGCGTATGCCCGTTTCTGTGGAAATGGAAGGTCAGAGATATTGAAGGTTCTCGCTTTTATTTAGCGTATGCTCGTTTCTGCAGAAATGGAAGGTCAGAGATATTGACGGTTCTCGCTTTTATTTAGCATATGCCCGTTTCTGTGGAAATGGAAGGTCAGAGATATTGATGATTCTCGCTTTTATTTAGCGTATGCCCGTTTCTGCGGAAATGGAAGGTCAGAGATATTGACGATTCTCGCTTTTATTTAGCGTATGCCCATTTCTACGGAAATAGAAGGTCAGAGATATTGATGATTCTCGCTTTTGTTTAACGTATGCCGTTTTTCTACGGAAATGGAAGGTCAAAGATATTGACGATTCTCGCTTTTATTTAGCGTATGCTCCTTTCTGCGGAAATGGAAGGTCAGAGATATTGACGGTTCTCGCTTTTATAAAGCGTATGCTCGTTTCTGCAGAAATGGAAGGTCAGAGATATTGATGATTCTCGCTTTTATTTAACGTATGCCCGTTTCTGCAGAAATGGAAGGTCAGAGATATTAAAGATTCTCGCTTTTGTTTAGCTTATGCCCGTTTCAACGGAAATGGAAGGTCAGAGATATTGACGATTCTCGCTTTTATTTAGCGTATGCCCGTTTCTGCGGAAATGGAAGGTCAGAGATATTGACGACTCTCGCTTTTATTTAGCGTATGCCCGTTTCTGCAGAAATGGAAGGTCAGAGATATTGACGGTTCTCGCTTTTATTTAGCGTATGCCCGTTTCTACGGAAATGGAAGGGTAGAGATATTGACGGTTCTCGCTTTTATTTAGCGTATGCCCATTTCTGCGGAAATGGAAGGTCAGAGATATTGACGGTTCTCGCTTTTATTTAGCGTATGCCCGTTTCTGTGGAAATGGAAGGTCAGAGATATTGACGATTCTCGCTTTTATTAAGCGTATGCCCGTTTCTGCAGAAATGGAAGGTCAGAGATATTGACGGTTCTCGCTTTTATTTAGCGTATGCGCGTTTCTGCGGAAATGGAAGGTCAGAGATATTGACGATTCTCGCTTTTATATAGCATATGCCCGTTTCTGTGGAAATGGAAGGTCAGAGATATTGACAATTCTCGCTTTTATTCAGCGTATGCCCGTTTCTGCGGAAATGGAAGGTCAGAGATATTGACGATTCTCTCTTTTATTTAGCGTATGCCCGTTTCGGCAGAAATGGAAGGTCAGAGATATTGACGGTTCTCGCTTTTATTTAGTGTATGCCCGTTTCTGCAGAAATGGAAGGTCAGGGATATTGACGGTTCTCGCTTTTATTTAGCGTATGCCCGTTTCTGTGGAAATGGAAGGTCAGAGATATTGAAGGTTCTCGCTTTTATTTAGCGTATGCTCGTTTCTGCAGAAATGGAAGGTCAGAGATATTGACGGTTCTCGCTTTTATTTAGCATTTGCCCGTTTTTGTGGAAATGGAAGGTCAGAGATATTGAAGGTTCTCGCTTTTATTTAGTGTATGCCCGTTTCTGCAGAAATGGAAGGTCAGAGATATTGAAGATTCTCGCTTTTATTTAGCGTATGCCCGTTTCAACGGAAATGGAAGGTCAGAGATATTGACGATTCTCGCTTTTATTTAGCGTATGCCCGTTTCTGCGGAAATGGAAGGTCAGAGATATTGACGACTCTTGCTTTTATTTAGCGTATGCCCGTTTCTGCAGAAATGGAAAGTCAGAGATATTGACGGTTCTCGCTTTTATTTAGCGTATGCCTGTTTCTACAGAAATGGAAGGTCAGAGATATTGACGGTTCTCGCTTTTATTTAGCGTATGCCCATTTCTGCGGAAATGGAAGGTCAGAGATATTGACGGTTCTCGCTTTTATTTAGCGTATGCCCATTTCTGCGGAAATGGAAGGTCAAAGATATTGACGATTCTCGCTTTTATTTAGCGTATGCCCGTTTCTGTGGAAATGGAAGGTCAGAGATATTGACGATTCTCGCTTTTATTTAGCGTATGCCCGTTTCTCCAGAAAGGGAAGGTCAGAGATATTGACGGTTCTCGCTTTAATTTAGCGTATGCGCGTTTCTGCGGAAATGGAAGGTCAGAGATATTGACGATTCTCGCTTTTATATAACATATGCCCGTTTCTGTGGAAATGGAAGGTCAGAGATATTGACAATTCTCGCTTTTATTCAGCGTATGCCCGTTTCTGCAGAAATGGAAGGTCAGAGATATTGACGATTCTCTCTTTTATTTAGCGTATGCCCGTTTCTGCAGAAATGGAAGGTCAGAGATATTGACGATTCTCGCTTTTATTTAGCGTATGCCCGTTTCTGCGAAAATGGAAGGTCAGAGATATTGACGATTCTCTCTTTTATTTAGCGTATGCCCGTTTCTGCAGAAATGGAAGGTTAGAGATATTGACGGTTCTCGCTTTTATTTAGCGTATGCCCGTTTCTACAGAAATGGAAGGTCAGGGATATTGACGGTTCTCGCTTTTATTTAGCGTATGCCCGTTTCTGTGGAAATGGAAGGTCAGAGATATTGAAGGTTCTCGCTTTTATTTAGCGTATGCTCGTTTCTGCAGAAATGGAAGGTCAGAGATATTGACGGTTCTCGCTTTTATTTAGCATATGCCCGTTTCTATGGAAATGGAAGGTCAGAGATTTTGATGATTCTCGCTTTTATTTAGCGTATGCCCGTTTCTGCGGAAATGGAAGGTCAGAGATATTGACGATTCTCGCTTTTATTTAGCGTATGCCCATTTCTACGAAAATAGAAGGTCAGAGATATTGACGATTCTCGCTTTTGTTTAACGTATGTCGTTTTTCTACGGAAATGGAAGGTCAAAGATATTGACGATTCTCGCTTTTATTTAGCGTATGCTCGTTTCTGCGGAAATGGAAGGTCAGAGATATTGACGGTTCTCGCTTTTATAAAGCGTATGCTCGTTTCTGCGGAAATGGAAGGTCAGAGATATTGATGATTCTCGCTTTTATTTAGCGTATGCCCGTTTCTGCAGAAATGGAAGGTCAGAGATATTGAAGATTCTCGCTTTTATTTTGCGTATGCCCGTTTCAACGGAAATGGAAGGTCAGAGATATTGACGATTCTCGCTTTTATTTAGCGTATGCCCGTTTCTGCGGAAATGGAAGGTCAGAGATATTGACGACTCTCGCTTTTATTTAGCGTATGCCCGTTTCTGCAGATATGGAAGGTCAGAGATATTGACGGTTCTCGCTTTTATTTAGCGTATGCCTGTTTCTACAGAAATGGAAGGTCAGAGATATTGACGGTTCTCGCTTTTATTTAGCGTATGCCCATTTCTGCGGAAATGGAAGGTCAGAGATATTGACGGTTCTCGCTTTTATTTAGCGTATGCCCATTTCTGCGGAAATGGAAGGTAAAAGATATTGACGATTCTCGCTTTTATTTAGCGTATGCCCGTTTCTGTGGAAATGGAAGGTCAGAGATATTGACGATTCTCGCTTTTATTTAGCGTATGCCCGTTTCTCCAGAAAGGGAAGGTCAGAGATATTGACGGTTCTCGCTTTAATTTAGCGTATGCGCGTTTCTGCGGAAATGGAAGGTCAGAGATATTGACGATTCTCGCTTTTATATAACATATGCCCGTTTCTGTGGAAATGGAAGGTCAGAGATATTGACAATTCTCGCTTTTATTCAGCGTATGCCCGTTTCTGCAGAAATGGAAGGTCAGAGATATTGACGATTCTCTCTTTTATTTAGCGTATGCCCGTTTCTGCAGAAATGGAAGGTCAGAGATATTGACGATTCAAGCTTTTATTTTGCGTATGCCCGTTTCTGTGGAAATGGAAGGTCAGAGATATTGACGATTCTCGCTTTTATTTAGCGTATGCCCGTTTCTGCGAAAATGGAAGGTCAGAGATATTGACGATTCTCTCTTTTATTTAGCGTATGCCCGTTTCTGCAGAAATGGAAGGTCAGAGATATTGACGGTTCTCAGTTTTATTTAGCGTATGCCCGTTTCTGCAGAAATGGAAGGTCAGAGATATTGACGATTCTCGCTTTTATATAGCATATGCCCGTTTCTGTGGAAATGGAAGGTCAGAGATATTGACAATTCTCGCTTTTATTCAGCGTATGCCCGTTTCTGCAGAAATGGAAGGTCAGAGATATTGACGATTCTCTCTTTTATTTAGCGTATGCCCGTTTCTGCAGAAATGGAAGGTCAGAGATATTGACGGTTCTCGCTTTTATTTAGCATATGCCCGTTTCTGTGGAAATGGAAGGTCAGAGATATTGATGATTCTCGCTTTTATTTAGTGTATGCCCGTTTCTGCGGAAATGGAAGGTCAGAGATATTGACGATTCTCGCTTTTATTTAGCGTATGCCCATTTCTACGGAAATAGAAGGTCAGAGATATTGACGATTCTCGCTTTTGTTTAACGTATGCCGTTTTTCTACGGAAATGGAAGGTCAAAGATATTGACGATTCTCGCTTTTATTTAGCGTATGCCCGTTTCAACGGAAATGGAAGGTCAGAGATATTGACGATTCTCGCTTTTATTTAGCGTATGCCCGTTTCTGCGGAAATGGAAGGTCAGAGATATTGACGACTCTTGCTTTTATTTAGCGTATGCCCGTTTCTGCAGAAATGGAAGGTCAGAGATATTGACGGTTCTCGCTTTTATTTAGCGTATGCCTGTTTCTACAGAAATGGAAGGTCAGAGATATTGACGGTTCTCGCTTTTATTTAGCGTATGCCCATTTCTGCGGAAATGGAAGGTCAGAGATATTGACGGTTCTCGCTTTTATTTAGCGTATGCCCATTTCTGCGGAAATGGAAGGTCAAAGATATTGACGATTCTCGCTTTTGTTTAACGTATGTCGTTTTTCTACGGAAATGGAAGGTCAAAGATATTGACGATTCTCGCTTTTATTTAGCGTATGCTCGTTTCTGCGGAAATGGAAGGTCAGAGATATTGACGGTTCTCGCTTTTATAAAGCGTATGCTCGTTTCTGCGGAAATGGAAGGTCAGAGATATTGATGATTCTCGCTTTTATTTAGCGTATGCCCGTTTCTGCAGAAATGGAAGGTCAGAGATATTGAAGATTCTCGCTTTTATTTTGCGTATGCCCGTTTCAACGGAAATGGAAGGTCAGAGATATTGACGATTCTCGCTTTTATTTAGCGTATGCCCGTTTCTGCGGAAATGGAAGGTCAGAGATATTGACGACTCTCGCTTTTATTTAGCGTATGCCCGTTTCTGCAGATATGGAAGGTCAGAGATATTGACGGTTCTCGCTTTTATTTAGCGTATGCCTGTTTCTACAGAAATGGAAGGTCAGAGATATTGACGGTTCTCGCTTTTATTTAGCGTATGCCCATTTCTGCGGAAATGGAAGGTCAGAGATATTGACGGTTCTCGCTTTTATTTAGCGTATGCCCATTTCTGCGGAAATGGAAGGTAAAAGATATTGACGATTCTCGCTTTTATTTAGCGTATGCCCGTTTCTGTGGAAATGGAAGGTCAGAGATATTGACGATTCTCGCTTTTATTTAGCGTATGCCCGTTTCTCCAGAAAGGGAAGGTCAGAGATATTGACGGTTCTCGCTTTAATTTCGCGTATGCGCGTTTCTGCGGAAATGGAAGGTCAGAGATATTGACGATTCTCGCTTTTATATAACATATGCCCGTTTCTGTGGAAATGGAAGGTCAGAGATATTGACAATTCTCGCTTTTATTCAGCGTATGCCCGTTTCTGCAGAAATGGAAGGTCAGAGATATTGACGATTCTCTCTTTTATTTAGCGTATGCCCGTTTCTGCAGAAATGGAAGGTCAGAGATATTGACGATTCAAGCTTTTATTTTGCGTATGCCCGTTTCTGTGGAAATGGAAGGTCAGAGATATTGACGATTCTCGCTTTTATTTAGCGTATGCCCGTTTCTGCGAAAATGGAAGGTCAGAGATATTGACGATTCTCTCTTTTATTTAGCGTATGCCCGTTTCTGCAGAAATGGAAGGTTAGAGATATTGACGGTTCTCGCTTTTATTTAGCGTATGCCCGTTTCTACAGAAATGGAAGGTCAGGGATATTGACGGTTCTCGCTTTTATTTAGCGTATGCCCGTTTCTGTGGAAATGGAAGGTCAGAGATATTGAAGGTTCTCGCTTTTATTTAGCGTATGCTCGTTTCTGCAGAAATGGAAGGTCAGAGATATTGACGGTTCTCGCTTTTATTTAGCATATGCCCGTTTCTGTGGAAATGGAAGGTCAGAGATTTTGATGATTCTCGCTTTTATTTAGCGTATGCCCGTTTCTGCAGAAATGGAAGGTCAGAGATATTGACGATTCTCGCTTTTATTTAGCGTATGCCCATTTCTACGGAAATAGAAGGTCAGAGATATTGACGATTCTCGCTTTTGTTTAACGTATTTCGTTTTTCTACAGAAATGGAAGGTCAAAGATATTGACGATTCTCGCTTTTATTTAGCGTATGCTCGTTTCTGCGGAAATGGAAGGTCAGAGATATTGACGGTTCTCGCTTTTATAAAGCGTATGCTCGTTTCTGCGGAAATGGAAGGTCAGAGATATTGATGATTCTCGCTTTTATTTAGCGTATGCCCGTTTCTGCAGAAATGGAAGGTCAGAGATATTGAAGATTCTCGCTTTTATTTAGCGTATGCCCGTTTCAACGGAAATGGAAGGTCAGAGATATTGACGATTCTCGCTTTTATTTAGCGTATGCCCGTTTCTGCGGAAATGGAAGGTCAGAGATATTGACGACTCTCGCTTTTATTTAGCGTATGCCCGTTTCTGCAGATATGGAAGGTCAGAGATATTGACGGTTCTCGCTTTTATTTAGCGTATGCCTGTTTCTACAGAAATGGAAGGTCAGAGATATTGACGGTTCTCGCTTTTATTTAGCGTATGCCCATTTCTGCGGAAATGGAAGGTCAGAGATATTGACGGTTCTCGCTTTTATTTAGCGTATGCCCATTTCTGCGGAAATGGAAGGTCAAAGATATTGACGATTCTCGCTTTTATTTAGCGTATGCCCGTTTCTGTGGAAATGGAAGGTCAGAGATATTGACGATTCTCGCTTTTATTTAGCGTATGCCCGTTTCTCCAGAAAGGGAAGGTCAGAGATATTGACGGTTCTCGCTTTAATTTAGCGTATGCGCGTTTCTGCGGAAATGGAAGGTCAGAGATATTGACGATTCTCGCTTTTATATAACATATGCCCGTTTCTGTGGAAATGGAAGGTCAGAGATATTGACAATTCTCGCTTTTATTCAGCATATGCCCGTTTCTGCAGAAATGGAAGGTCAGAGATATTGACGATTCTCTCTTTTATTTAGCGTATGCCCGTTTCTGCAGAAATGGAAGGTCAGAGATATTGACGATTCAAGCTTTTATTTTGCGTATGCCCGTTTCTGTGGAAATGGAAGGTCAGAGATATTGACGATTCTCGCTTTTATTTAGCGTATGCCCGTTTCTGCGAAAATGGAAGGTCAGAGATATTGACGATTCTCTCTTTTATTTAGCGTATGCCCGTTTCTGCAGAAATGGAAGGTCAGAGATATTGACGGTTCTCGCTTTTATTTAGCGTATGCCCGTTTCTGCAGAAATGGAAGGTCAGAGATATTGACGATTCTCGCTTTTATATAGCATATGCTCGTTTCTGTGGAAATGGAAGGTCAGAGATATTGACAATTCTCGCTTTTATTCAGCGTATGCCCGTTTCTGCAGAAATGGAAGGTCAGAGATATTGACGATTCTCTCTTTTATTTAGCGTATGCCCGTTTCTGCAGAAATGGAAGGTCAGAGATATTGACGGTTCTCGCTTTTATTTAGCATATGCCCGTTTCTGTGGAAATGGAAGGTCAGAGATATTGATGATTCTCGCTTTTATTTAGCGTATGCCCGTTTCTGCGGAAATGGAAGGTCAGAGATATTGACGATTCTCGCTTTTATTTAGCGTATGCCCATTTCTACGGAAATAGAAGGTCAGAGATATTGACGATTCTCGCTTTTGTTTAACGTATGCCGTTTTTCTACGGAAATGGAAGGTCAAAGATATTGACGATTCTCGCTTTTATTTAGCGTATGCCCGTTTCAACGGAAATGGAAGGTCAGAGATATTGACGAGTCTCGCTTTTATTTAGCGTATGCCCATTTTTGCGGAAATGGAAGGTCAGAGATATTGACGACTCTCGCTTTTATTTAGCGTATGCCCGTTTCTGCAGAAATGGAAGGTCAGAGATATTGACGGTTCTCGCTTTTATTTAGCGTATGCCCATTTCTGCGGAAATGGAAGGTCAAAGATATTGACGGTTCTCGCTTTTATTTAGCGTATGCCCGTTTCTGCGGAAATTGAAGGTCAGAGATATTGACGGTTCTCGTTTTATACAGCGTATGCTCGTTTCTACAGAAATGGAAGGTAAGAGATATTGATGATTCTCGCTTTTATTTAGCGTATGCCTGTTTCTGCAGAAATGGAAGGTCAGAGATATTGAAGATTCTCGCTTTTATTTAGCGTATGCCCGTTTCAACGGAAATGGAAGGTCAGAGATATTGACGATTCTCGCTTTTATTTAGCGTATGCCCGTTTCTGCGGAAATGGAAGGTCAGAGATATTGACGACTCTCGCTTTTATTTAGCGTATGCCCGTTTCTGCAGAAATGGAAGGTCAGAGATATTGACGGTTCTCGCTTTTATTTAGCGTATGCCTGTTTCTACGGATATGGAAGGTCAGAGATATTGACGGTTCTCGCTTTTATTTAGCGTATGCCCATTTCTGCGGAAATGGAAGGTCTGAGATATTGACGGTTCTCGCTTTTATTTAGCGTATGCCCATTTCTGCGGAAATGGAAGGTCATAGATATTGACGATTCTCGCTTTTATTCAGCGTATGCCCGTTTCTGCAGAAATGGAAGGTCAGAGATATTGACGATTCTCTCTTTTATTTAGCGTATGCCCGTTTCTGCAGAAATGGAAGGTCAGAGATATTGACGATTCAAGCTTTTATTTTGCGTATGCCCGTTTCTGTGGAAATGGAAGGTCAGAGATATTGACGATTCTCGCTTTTATTTAGCGTATGCCCGTTTCTGCGGAAATGGAAGGTCAGAGATATTGACGATTCTCTCTTTTATTTAGCGTATGCCCGTTTCTGCAGAAATGGAAGGTCAGAGATATTGACGGTTCTCGCTTTTATTTAGCGTATGCCCGTTTCTGCAGAAATGGAAGGTCTGGGATATTGACGGTTCTCGCTTTTATTTAGCGTATGCCCGTTTCTGTGGAAATGGAAGGTCAGAGATATTGAAGGTTCTCGCTTTTATTTAGCGTATGCTCGTTTCTGCAGAAATGGAAGGTCAGGGATATTGACGGTTCTCGCTTTTATTTAGCGTATGCCCGTTTCTGTGGAAATGGAAGGTCAGAGATATTGAAGGTTCTCGCTTTTATTTAGCGTATGCTCGTTTCTGCAGAAATGGAAGGTCAGAGATATTGACGGTTCTCGCTTTTATTTAGCATATGCCCGTTTCTGTGGAAATGGAAGGTCAGAGATATTGATGATTCTCGCTTTTATTTAGCGTATGCTCGTTTCTGCGGAAATGGAAGGTCAGAGATATTGACGATTCTCGCTTTTATTTAGCGTATGCCCATTTCTACGGAAATAGAAGGTCAGAGATATTGACGATTCTCGCTTTTGTTTAACGTATGTCGTTTTTCTACGGAAATGGAAGGTCAAAGATATTGACGATTCTCGCTTTTATTTAGCGTATGCTCGTTTCTGCGGAAATGGAAGGTCAGAGATATTGACGGTTCTCGCTTTTATAAAGCGTATGCTCGTTTCTGCGGAAATGGAAGGTCAGAGATATTGATGATTCTCGCTTTTATTTAGCGTATGCCCGTTTCTGCAGAAATGGAAGGTCAGAGATATTAAACATTCTCTCTTTTATTTAGCTTATGCCCGTTTCAACGGAAATGGAAGGTCAGAGATATTGACGATTCTCGCTTTTATTTAGCGTATGCCCGTTTCTGCGGAAATGGAAGGTCAGAGATATTGACGACTCTCGCTTTTATTTAGCGTATGCCCGTTTCTGCAGAAATGGAAGGTCAGAGATATTGACGGTTCTCGCTTTTATTTAGCGTATTCCCGTTTCTACGGAAATGGAAGGGTAGAGATATTGACGGTTCTAGCTTTTATTTAGCGTATGCCCATTTCTGCGGAAATGGAAGGTCAGAGATATTGACGGTTCTCGCTTTTATTTAGCGTATGCCCATTTCTGCGGAAATGGAAGGTCAAAGATATTGACGATTCTCGCTTTTATTTAGCGTATGCCCGTTTCTGTGGAAATGGAAGGTCAGAGATATTGACGATTCTCGCTTTTATTTAGCGTATGCCCGTTTCTGCAGAAATAGAAGGTCAGAGATATTGACGGTTCTCGCTTTTATTTAGCGTATGCGCGTTTCTGCAGAAATGGAAGGTCAGAGATATTGACGATTCTCGCTTTTATATAGCATATGCCCGTTTCTGTGGAAATGGAAGGTCAGAGATATTGACAATTCTCGCTTTTATTCAGCGTATGCCCGTTTCTGCGGAAATGGAAGGTCAGAGATATTGACGATTCTCTCTTTTATTTAGCGTATGCCCGTTTCGGCAGAAATGGAAGGTCAGAGATATTGACGGTTCTCGCTTTTATTTAGTGTATGCCCGTTTCTGCAGAAATGGAAGGTCAGGGATATTGACGGTTCTCGCTTTTATTTAGCGTATGCCCGTTTCTGTGGAAATGGAAGGTCAGAGATATTGAAGGTTCTCGCTTTTATTTAGCGTATGCTCGTTTCTGCAGAAATGGAAGGTCAGAAATATTGACGGTTCTCGCTTTTATTTAGCATTTTCCGTTTTTATGGAAATGGAAGGTCAGAGATATTGAAGGTTCTCGCTTTTATTTAGCGTATGCCCGTTTCTGCAGAAATGGAAGGTCAGAGATATTGAAGATTCTCGCTTTTATTTAGCGTATGCCCGTTTCAACGGAAATGGAAGGTCAGAGATATTGACGATTCTCGCTTTTATTTAGCGTATGCCCGTTTCTGCGGAAATGGAAGGTCAGAGATATTGACGACTCTCGCTTTTATTTAGCGTATGCCCGTTTCTGCAGAAATGGAAGGTCAGAGATATTGACGGTTCTCGCTTTTATTTAGCGTATGCCTGTTTCTACAGAAATGGAAGGTCAGAGATATTGACGGTTCTCGCTTTTATTTAGCGTATGCCCATTTCTGCGGAAATGGAAGGTCAGAGATATTGACGGTTCTCGCTTTTATTTAGCGTATGCCCATTTCTACGGAAACGGAAGGTCAAAGATATTGAAGATTCTCGCTTTTATTTAGCGTATGCCCGTTTCTGTGGAAATGGAAGGTCAGAGATATTGACGATTCTCGCTTTTATTTAGCGTATGCCCGTTTCTCCAGAAAGGGAAGGTCAGAGATATTGACGGTTCTCGCTTTAATTTAGCGTATGCGCGTTTCTGCGGAAATGGAAGGTCAGAGATATTGACGATTCTCGCTTTTATATAACATATGCCTGTTTCTGTGGAAATGGAAGGTCAGAGATATTGACAATTCTCGCTTTTATTCAGCGTATGCCCGTTTCTGCAGAAATGGAAGGTCAGAGATATTGACGATTCTCTCTTTTATTTAGCGTATGCCCGTTTCTGCAGAAATGGAAGGTCAGAGATATTGACGATTCAAGCTTTTATTTTGCGTATGCCCGTTTCTGTGGAAATGGAAGGTCAGAGATATTGACGATTCTCGCTTTTATTTAGCGTATGCCCGTTTCTGCGGAAATGGAAGGTCAGAGATATTGACGATTCTCTCTTTTATTTAGCGTATGCCCGTTTCTGCAGAAATGGAAGGTCAGAGATATTGACGGTTCTCGCTTTTATTTAGCGTATGCCCGTTTCTGTAGAAATGGAAGGTCAGGGATATTGACGGTTCTCGCTTTTATTTAGCGTATGCCCGTTTCTGTGGAAATGGAAGGTCAGAGATATTGAAGGTTCTCGCTTTTATTTAGCGTATGCTCGTTTCTGCAGAAATGGAAGGTCAGGGATATTGACGGTTCTCGCTTTTATTTAGCGTATGCCCGTTTCTGTGGAAATGGAAGGTCAGAGATATTGAAGGTTCTCGCTTTTATTTAGCGTATGCTCGTTTCTGCAGAAATGGAAGGTCAGAGATATTGACGGTTCTCGCTTTTATTTAGCATATGCCCGTTTCTGTGGAAATGGAAGGTCAGAGATATTGATGATTCTCGCTTTTATTTAGCGTATGCTCGTTTCTGCGGAAATGGAAGGTCAGAGATATTGACGATTCTCGCTTTTATTTAGCGTATGCCCATTTCTACGGAAATAGAAGGTCAGAGATATTGACGATTCTAGCTTTTGTTTAACGTATGTCGTTTTTCTACGGAAATGGAAGGTCAAAGATATTGACGATTCTCGCTTTTATTTAGCGTATGCTCGTTTCTGCGGAAATGGAAGGTCAGAGATATTGACGGTTCTCGCTTTTATAAAGCGTATGCTCGTTTCTGCGGAAATGGAAGGTCAGAGATATTGATGATTCTCGCTTTTATTTAGCGTATGCCCGTTTCTGCAGAAATGGAAGGTCAGAGATATTAAACATTCTCTCTTTTATTTAGCTTATGCCCGTTTCAACGGAAATGGAAGGTCAGAGATATTGACGATTCTCGCTTTTATTTAGCGTATGCCCGTTTCTGCGGAAATGGAAGGTCAGAGATATTGACGACTCTCGCTTTTATTTAGCGTATGCCCGTTTCTGCAGAAATGGAAGGTCAGAGATATTGACGGTTCTCGCTTTTATTTAGCGTATTCCCGTTTCTACGGAAATGGAAGGGTAGAGATATTGACGGTTCTAGCTTTTATTTAGCGTATGCCCATTTCTGCGGAAATGGAAGGTCAGAGATATTGACGGTTCTCGCTTTTATTTAGCGTATGCCCATTTCTGCGGAAATGGAAGGTCAAAGATATTGACGATTCTCGCTTTTATTTAGCGTATGCCCGTTTCTGTGGAAATGGAAGGTCAGAGATATTGACGATTCTCGCTTTTATTTAGCGTATGCCCGTTTCTGCAGAAATAGAAGGTCAGAGATATTGACGGTTCTCGCTTTTATTTAGCGTATGCGCGTTTCTGCGGAAATGGAAGGTCAGAGATATTGACGATTCTCGCTTTTATATAGCATATGCCCGTTTCTGTGGAAATGGAAGGTCAGAGATATTGACAATTCTCGCTTTTATTCAGCGTATGCCCGTTTCTGCGGAAATGGAAGGTCAGAGATATTGACGATTCTCTCTTTTATTTAGCGTATGCCCGTTTCGGCAGAAATGGAAGGTCAGAGATATTGACGGTTCTCGCTTTTATTTAGTGTATGCCCGTTTCTGCAGAAATGGAAGGTCAGGGATATTGACGGTTCTCGCTTTTATTTAGCGTATGCCCGTTTCTGTGGAAATGGAAGGTCAGAGATATTGAAGGTTCTCGCTTTTATTTAGCGTATGCTCGTTTCTGCAGAAATGGAAGGTCAGAAATATTGACGGTTCTCGCTTTTATTTAGCATTTGCCCGTTTTTGTGGAAATGGAAGGTCAGAGATATTGAAGGTTATCGCTTTTATTTAGCGTATGCCCGTTTCTGCAGAAATGGAAGGTCAGAGATATTGAAGATTCTCGCTTTTATTTAGCGTATGCCCGTTTCAACGGAAATGGAAGGTCAGAGATATTGACGACTCTCGCTTTTATTTAGCGTATGCCCGTTTCTGCAGAAATGGAAGGTCAGAGATATTGACGGTTCTCGCTTTTATTTAGCGTATGCCTGTTTCTACAGAAATGGAAGGTCAGAGATATTGACGGTTCTCGCTTTTATTTAGCGTATGCCCGTTTCTGCGGAAATGGAAGGTCAGAGATATTGACGGTTCTCGCTTTTATTTAGCGTATGCCCGTTTCTGCAGAAATGGAAGGTCAGAGATATTGACGGTTCTCGCTTTTATTTAGCGTATGCCTGTTTCTACAGAAATGGAAGGTCAGAGATATTGACGGTTCTCGCTTTTATTTAGCGTATGCCCGTTTCTGCGGAAATGGAAGGTCAGAGATATTGACGACTCTCGCTTTTATTTAGCGTATGCCCGTTTCTGCAGAAATGGAAGGTCAGAGATATTGACGATTCTCTCTTTTATTTAGCGTATGCCCGTTTCTGCAGAAATGGAAGGTCAGAGATATTGACGATTCAAGCTTTTATTTTGCGTATGCCCGTTTCTGTGGAAATGGAAGGTCAGAGATATTGACGATTCTCGCTTTTATTTAGCGTATGCCCGTTTCTGCGGAAATGGAAGGTCAGAGATATTGACGATTCTCCCTTTTATTTAGCGTATGCCCGTTTCTGCAGAAATGGAAGGTCAGAGATATTGACGGTTCTCGCTTTTATTTAGCGTATGCCCGTTTCTGCAGAAATGGAAGGTCAGGGATATTGACGGTTCTCGCTTTTATTTAGCGTATGCCCGTTTCTGTGGAAATGGAAGGTCAGAGATATTGAAGGTTCTCGCTTTTATTTAGCGTATGCTCGTTTCTGCAGAAATGGAAGGTCAGGGATATTGACGGTTCTCGCTTTTATTTAGCGTATGCCCGTTTCTGTGGAAATGGAAGGTCAGAGATATTGAAGGTTCTCGCTTTTATTTAGCGTATGCTCGTTTCTGCAGAAATGGAAGGTCAGAGATATTGACGGTTCTCGCTTTTATTTAGCATATGCCCGTTTCTGTGGAAATGGAAGGTCAGAGATATTGATGATTCTCGCTTTTATTTAGCGTATGCTCGTTTCTGCGGAAATGGAAGGTCAGAGATATTGACGATTCTCGCTTTTATTTAGCGTATGCCCATTTCTACGGAAATAGAAGGTCAGAGATATTGACGATTCTAGCTTTTGTTTAACGTATGTCGTTTTTCTACGGAAATGGAAGGTCAAAGATATTGACGATTCTCGCTTTTATTTAGCGTATGCTCGTTTCTGCGGAAATGGAAGGTCAGAGATATTGACGGTTCTCGCTTTTATAAAGCGTATGCTCGTTTCTGCGGAAATGGAAGATCAGAGATATTGATGATTCTCGCTTTTATTTAGCGTATGCCCGTTTCTGCAGAAATGGAAGGTCAGAGATATTAAACATTCTCTCTTTTATTTAGCTTATGCCCGTTTCAACGGAAATGGAAGGTCAGAGATATTGACGATTCTCGCTTTTATTTAGCGTATGCCCGTTTCTGCGGAAATGGAAGGTCAGAGATATTGACGACTCTCGCTTTTATTTAGCGTATGCCCGTTTCTGCAGAAATGGAAGGTCAGAGATATTGACGGTTCTCGCTTTTATTTAGCGTATTCCCGTTTCTACGGAAATGGAAGGGTAGAGATATTGACGGTTCTAGCTTTTATTTAGCGTATGCCCATTTCTGCGGAAATGGAAGGTCAGAGATATTGACGGTTCTCGCTTTTATTTAGCGTATGCCCATTTCTGCGGAAATGGAAGGTCAAAGATATTGACGATTCTCGCTTTTATTTAGCGTATGCCCGTTTCTGTGGAAATGGAAGGTCAGAGATATTGACGATTCTCGCTTTTATTTAGCGTATGCCCGTTTCTGCAGAAATAGAAGGTCAGAGATATTGACGGTTCTCGCTTTTATTTAGCGTATGCGCGTTTCTGCGGAAATGGAAGGTCAGAGATATTGATGATTCTCGCTTTTATATAGCATATGCCCGTTTCTGTGGAAATGGAAGGTCAGAGATATTGACAATTCTCGCTTTTATTCAGCGTATGCCCGTTTCTGCGGAAATGGAAGGTCAGAGATATTGACGATTCTCTCTTTTATTTAGCGTATGCCCGTTTCGGCAGAAATGGAAGGTCAGAGATATTGACGGTTCTCGCTTTTATTTAGTGTATGCCCGTTTCTGCAGAAATGGAAGGTCAGGGATATTGACGGTTCTCGCTTTTATTTAGCGTATGCCCGTTTCTGTGGAAATGGAAGGTCAGAGATATTGAAGGTTCTCGCTTTTATTTAGCGTATGCTCTTTTCTGCAGAAATGGAAGGTCAGAAATATTGACGGTTCTCGCTTTTATTTAGCATTTGCCCGTTTTTGTGGAAATGGAAGGTCAGAGATATTGAAGGTTCTCGCTTTTATTTAGCGTATGCCCGTTTCTGCAGAAATGGAAGGTCAGAGATATTGAAGATTCTCGCTTTTATTTAGCGTATGCCCGTTTCAACGGAAATGGAAGGTCAGAGATATTGACGACTCTCGCTTTTATTTAGCGTATGCCCGTTTCTGCAGAAATGGAAGGTCAGAGATATTGACGGTTCTCGCTTTTATTTAGCGTATGCCTGTTTCTACAGAAATGGAAGGTCAGAGATATTGACGGTTCTCGCTTTTATTTAGCGTATGCCCGTTTCTGCGGAAATGGAAGGTCAGAGATATTGACGACTCTCGCTTTTATTTAGCGTATGCCCGTTTCTGCAGAAATGGAAGGTCAGAGATATTGACGGTTCTCGCTTTTATTTAGCGTATGCCTGTTTCTACAGAAATGGAAGGTTAGAGATATTGACGGTTCTCGCTTTTATTTAGCGTATGCCCATTTCTGCGGAAATGGAAGGTCAGAGATATTGACGGTTCTCGCTTTTATTTAGCGTATGCCCATTTCTGCGGAAACGGAAGGTCAAAGATATTGAAGATTCTCGCTTTTATTTAGCGTATGCCCGTTTCTGTGGAAATGGAAGGTCAGAGATATTGACGATTCTCGCTTTTATTTAGCGTATGCCCGTTTCTCCAGAAAGGGAAGGTCAGAGATATTGACGGTTCTCGCTTTAATTTAGCGTATGCGCGTTTCTGCGGAAATGGAAGGTCAGAGATATTGACGATTCTCGCTTTTATATAACATATGCCTGTTTCTGTGGAAATGGAAGGTCAGAGATATTGACAATTCTCGCTTTTATTCAGCGTATGCCCGTTTCTGCAGAAATGGAAGGTCAGAGATATTGACGATTCTCTCTTTTATTTAGCGTATGCCCGTTTCTGCAGAAATGGAAGGTCAGAGATATTGACGATTCAAGCTTTTGTTTTGCGTATGCCCGTTTCTGTGGAAATGGAAGGTCAGAGATATTGACGATTCTCGCTTTTATTTAGCGTATGCCCGTTTCTGCGAAAATGGAAGGTCAGAGATATTGACGATTCTCTCTTTTATTTAGCGTATGCCCGTTTCTGCAGAAATGGAAGGTTAGAGATATTGACGGTTCTCGCTTTTATTTAGCGTATGCCCGTTTCTACAAAAATGGAAGGTCAGGGATATTGACGGTTCTCGCTTTTATTTAGCGTATGCCCGTTTCTGTGGAAATGGAAGGTCAGAGATATTGAAGGTTCTCGCTTTTATTTAGCGTATGCTCGTTTCTGCAGAAATGGAAGGTCAGAGATATTGACGGTTCTCGCTTTTATTTAGCATATGCCCGTTTCTGTGGAAATGGAAGGTCAGAGATATTGATGATTCTCGCTTTTATTTAGCGTATGCCCGTTTCTGCGGAAATGGAAGGTCAGAGATATTGACGATTCTCGCTTTTATTTAGCGTATGCCCATTTCTACGGAAATAGAAGGTCAGAGATATTGACGATTCTCGCTTTTGTTTAACGTATGCCGTTTTTCTACGGAAATGGAAGGTCAAAGATATTGACGATTCTCGCTTTTATTTAGCGTATGCTCGTTTCTGCGGAAATGGAAGGTCAGAGATATTGACGGTTCTCGCTTTTATAAAGCGTATGCTCGTTTCTGCGGAAATGGAAGGTCAGAGATATTGATGATTCTCGCTTTTATTTAGCGTATGCCCGTTTCTGCAGAAATGGAAGGTCAGAGATATTGAAGATTCTCGCTTTTATTTAGTGTATGCCCGTTTCAACGGAAATGGAAGGTCAGAGATATTGACGATTCTCGCTTTTATTTAGCGTATGCCCGTTTCTGCGGAAATGGAAGGTCAGAGATATTGACGACTCTCTCTTTTATTTAGCGTATGCCCGTTTCTGCAGAAATGGAAGGTCAGAGATATTGACGGTTCTCGCTTTTATTTAGCGTATGCTTGTTTCTACAGAAATGGAAGGTCAGAGATATTGACGGTTCTCGCTTTTATTTAGCGTATGCCCATTTCTGCAGAAATGGAAGGTCAGAGATATTGACGGTTCTCGCTTTTATTTAGCGTATGCCCATTTCTGCGGAAATGGAAGGTCAAAGATATTGACGATTCTCGCTTTTATTTAGCGTATGCCCGTTTCTGTGGAAATGGAAGGTCAGAGATATTGACGATTCTCGCTTTTATTTAGTGTATGCCCGTTTCTCCAGAAAGGGAAGGTCAGAGATATTGACGGTTCTCGCTATAATTTAGCGTATGCGCGTTTCTGCGGAAATGGAAGGTCAGAGATATTGACGATTCTCGCTTTTATATAACATATGCCCGTTTCTGTGGAAATGGAAGGTCAGAGATATTGACAATTCTCGCTTTTATTCAGCGTATGCCCGTTTCTGCAGAAATGGAAGGTCAGAGATATTGACGATTCTCTCTTTTATTTAGCGTATGCCCGTTTCTGCAGAAATGGAAGGTCAGAGATATTGACGATTCAAGCTTTTATTTTGCGTATGCCCGTTTCTGTGGAAATGGAAGGTCAGAGATATTGACGATTCTCGCTTTTATTTAGCGTATGCCCGTTTCTGCGAAAATGGAAGGTCAGAGATATTGACGATTCTCTCTTTTATTTAGCGTATGCCCGTTTCTGCAGAAATGGAAGGTCAGAGATATTGACGGATCTCGCTTTTATTTAGCGTATGCCCGTTTCTCAAGAAATGGAAGGTCAGAGATATTGACGATTCTCGCTTTTATATAGCATATGCCCGTTTCTGTGGAAATGGAAGGTCAGAGATATTGACAATTCTCGCTTTTATTCAGCGTATGCCCGTTTCTGCAGAAATGGAAGGTCAGAGATATTGACGATTCTCTCTTTTATTTAGCGTATGCCCGTTTCTGCAGAAATGGAAGGTCAGAGATATTGACGGTTCTCGCTTTTATTTAGCATATGCCCGTTTCTGTGGAAATGGAAGGTCAGAGATATTGATGATTCTCGCTTTTATTTAGCGTATGCCCGTTTCTGCGGAAATGGAAGGTCAGAGATATTGACGACTCTCGCTTTTATTTAGCGTATGCCCGTTTCTGCAGAAATGGAAGGTCAGAGATATTGACGGTTCTCGCTTTTATTTAGCGTATGCTTGTTTCTACAGAAATGGAAGGTCAGAGATATTGACGGTTCTCGCTTTTATTTAGCGTATGCCCATTTCTGCGGAAATGGAAGGTCAGAGATATTGACGGTTCTCGCTTTTATTTAGCGTATGCCCATTTCTGCGGAAATGGAAGGTCAAAGATATTGACGATTCTCGCTTTTATTTAGCGTATGCCCGTTTCTATGGAAATGGAAGGTCAGAGATATTGACGATTCTCGCTTTTATTTAGTGTATGCCCGTTTCTCCAGAAAGGGAAGGTCAGAGATATTGACGGTTCTCGCTATAATTTAGCGTATGCGCGTTTCTGCGGAAATGGAAGGTCAGAGATATTGACGATTCTCGCTTTTATATAACATATGCCCGTTTCTGTGGAAATGGAAGGTCAGAGATATTGACAATTCTCGCTTTCATTCAGCGTATGCCCGTTTCTGCAGAAATGGAAGGTCAGAGATATTGACGATTCTCTCTTTTATTTAGCGTATGCCCGTTTCTGCAGAAATGGAAGGTCAGAGATATTGACGATTCAAGCTTTTATTTTGCGTATGCCCGTTTCTGTGGAAATGGAAGGTCAGAGATATTGACGATTCTCGCTTTTATTTAGCGTATGCCCGTTTCTGCGAAAATGGAAGGTCAGAGATATTGACGATTCTCTCTTTTATTTAGCGTATGCCCGTTTCTGCAGAAATGGAAGGTCAGAGATATTGACGGATCTCGCTTTTATTTAGCGTATGCCCGTTTCTCAAGAAATGGAAGGTCAGAGATATTGACGATTCTCGCTTTTATATAGCATATGCCCGTTTCTGTGGAAATGGAAGGTCAGAGATATTGACAATTCTCGCTTTTATTCAGCGTATGCCCGTTTCTGCAGAAATGGAAGGTCAGAGATATTGACGATTCTCTCTTTTATTTAGCGTATGCCCGTTTCTGCAGAAATGGAAGGTCAGAGATATTGACGGTTCTCGCTTTTATTTAGCATATGCCCGTTTCTGTGGAAATGGAAGGTCAGAGATATTGATGATTCTCGCTTTTATTTAGCGTATGCCCGTTTCTGCGGAAATGGAAGGTCAGAGATATTGACGATTCTCGCTTTTATTTAGCGTATGCCCATTTCTACGGAAATAGAAGGTCAGAGATATTGACGATTCTCGCTTTTGTTTAACGTATGCCGTTTTTCTACGGAAATGGAAGGTCAGAGATATTGACGATTCTCGCTTTTATTTAGCGTATGCCCGTTTCAACGGAAATGAAAGGTCAGAGATATTGACGATTCTCGCTTTTATTTAGCGTATGCCCGTTTCTGCGGAAATGGAAGGTCAGAGATATTGACGACTCTCGCTTTTATTTAGCGTATGCCCGTTTCTGCAGAAATGGAAGGTCAGAGATATTGACGGTTCTCGCTTTTATTTAGCGTATGCCCATTTCTGCGGAAATGGAAGGTCAGAGATATTGACGGTTCTCGCTTTTATTTAGCGTATGCCCATTTCTGCGGAAATGGAAGGTCAAAGATATTGACGATTCTCGCTTTTATTTAGCGTATGCCCGTTTCTGTGGAAAAGGAAGGTCAGAGATATTGACGATTCTCGCTTTTATTTAGCGTATGCCCGTTTCTGCAGAAATGGAAGGTCAGAGATATTGACGGTTCTCGCTTTTATTTAGCGTATGCGCGTTTCTGCGGAAATGGAAGGTCAGAGATATTGACGATTCTCGCTTTTATATAGCATATGCCCGTTTCTGTGGAAATGGAAGGTCAGAGATATTGAGAATTCTCGCTTTTATTCAGCGTATGCCCGTTTCTGCAGAAATGGAAGGTCAGAGATATTGACGATTCTCTCTTTTATTTAGCGTATGCCCGTTTCTGCAGAAATGGAAAGTCAGAGATATTGACGATTCAAGCTTTTATTTTGCGTATGCCCGTTTCTGTGGAAATGGAAGGTCAGAGATATTGACGATTCTCGCTTTTATTTAGCGTATGCCCGTTTCTGCGGAAATGGAAGGTCAGAGATATTGACGATTCTCTCTTTTATTTAGCGTATGCCCGTTTCTGCAGAAATGGAAGGTCAGAGATATTGACGGTTCTCGCTTTTATTTAGCGTATGCCCGTTTCTGCAGAAATGGAAGGTCAGGGATATTGACGGTTCTCGCTTTTATTTAGCGTATGCCCGTTTCTGTGGAAATGGAAGGTCAGAGATATTGAAGGTTCTCGCTTTTATTTAGCGTATGCTCGTTTCTGCAGAAATGGAAGGTCAGAGATATTGACGGTTCTCGCTTTTATTTAGCATATGCCCGTTTCTGTGGAAATGGAAGGTCAGAGATATTGATGATTCTCGCTTTTATTTAGCGTATGCCCGTTTCTGCGGAAATGGAAGGTCAGAGATATTGACGATTCTCGCTTTTATTTAGCGTATGCCCATTTCTACGGAAATAGAAGGTCAGAGATATTGACGATTCTCGCTTTTGTTTAACGTATGCCGTTTTTCTACGGAAATGGAAGGTCAAAGATATTGACGATTCTCGCTTTTATTTAGCGTATGCTCGTTTCTGCGGAAATGGAAGGTCAGAGATATTGACGGTTCTCGCTTTTATAAAGCGTATGCTCGTTTCTGCGGAAATGGAAGGTCAGAGATATTGATGATTCTCGCTTTTATTTAGCGTATGCCCGTTTCTGCAGAAATGGAAGGTCAGAGATATTGAAGATTCTCGCTTTTATTTAGCGTATGCCCGTTTCAACGGAAATGGAAGGTCAGAGATATTGACGATTCTCGCTTTTATTTAGCGTATGCCCGTTTCTGCGGAAATGGAAGGTCAGAGATATTGACGACTCTCGCTTTTATTTAGCGTATGCCCGTTTCTGCAGAAATGGAAGGTCAGAGATATTGACGGTTCTCGCTTTTATTTAGCGTATGAGTGTTTCTACAGAAATGGAAGGTCAGAGATATTGACGGTTCTCGCTTTTATTTAGCGTATGCCCATTTCTGCGGAAATGGAAGGTCAGAGATATTGACGGTTCTCGCTTTTATTTAGCGTATGCCCGTTTCTGTGGAAATGGAAGGTCAGAGATATTGACGATTCTCGCTTTTATTTAGCGTATGCCCGTTTCTCCAGAAAGGGAAGGTCAGAGATATTGACGGTTCTCGCTTTAATTTAGCGTATGCGCGTTTCTGCGGAAATGGAAGGTCAGAGATATTGACGATTCTCGCTTTTATATAACATATGCCCGTTTCTGTGGAAATGGAAGGTCAAAGATATTGACAATTCTCGCTTTTATTCAGCGTATGCCCGTTTCTGCAGAAATGGAAGGTCAGAGATATTGACGATTCTCTCTTTTATTTAGCGTATGCCCGTTTCTGCAGAAATGGAAGGTCAGAGATATTGACGATTCAAGCTTTTATTTTGCGTATGCCCGTTTCTGTGGAAATGGAAGGTCAGAGATATTGACGATTCTCGCTTTTATTTAGCGTATGCCCGTTTCTGCGAAAATGGAAGGTCAGAGATATTGACGATTCTCTCTTTTATTTAGCGTATGCCCGTTTCTGCAGAAATGGAAGGTTAGAGATATTGACGGTTCTCGCTTTTATTTAGCGTATGCCCGTTTCTGCAGAAATGGAAGGTCAGGGATATTGACGGTTCTCGCTTTTATTTAGCGTATGCCCGTTTCTGTGGAAATGGAAGGTCAGAGATATTGAAGGTTCTCGCTTTTATTTAGCGTATGCTCGTTTCTGCAGAAATGGAAGGTCAGAGATATTGACGGTTCTCGCTTTTATTTAGCATATGCCCGTTTCTGTGGAAATGGAAGGTCAGAGATATTGATGATTCTCGCTTTTATTTAGCGTATGCCCGTTTCTGCGGAAATGGAAGGTCACAGATATTGACGATTCTCGCTTTTATTTAGCGTATGCCCATTTCTACGGAAATAGAAGGTCAGAGATATTGACGATTCTCGCTTTTGTTTAACATATGCCGTTTTTCTACGGAAATGGAAGGTCAAAGATATTGACGATTCTCGCTTTTATTTAGCGTATGCCCGTTTCAACGGAAATGGAAGGTCAGAGATATTGACGATTCTCGCTTTTATTTAGCGTATGCCCGTTTCTGCGGAAATGGAAGGTCAGAGATATTGACGACTCTCGCTTTTATTTAGCGTATGCCCGTTTCTGCAGAAATGGAAGGTCAGAGATATTGACGGTTCTCGCTTTTATTTAGCGTATGCCTGTTTCTACAGAAATGGAAGGTCAGAGATATTGACAGTTCTCGCTTTTATTTAGCGTATGCCCATTTCTGCGGAAATGGAAGGTCAGAGATATTGACGGTTCTCGCTTTTATTTAGCGTATGCCCATTTCTGCGGAAATGGAAGGTCAAAGATATTGACGATTCTCGCTTTTATTTAGCGTATGCCCGTTTCTGTGGAAATGGAAGGTCAGAGATATTAACGATTCTCGCTTTTATTTAGCGTATGCCCGTTTCTCCAGAAAGGGAAGGTCAGAGATATTGACGCGCTTTAATTTAGCGTATGCACGTTTCTGCGGAAATGGAAGGTCAGAGATATTGACGATTCTCGCTTTTATATAACGTATGCCCGTTTCTGTGGAAATGGAAGGTCAGAGATATTGACGATTCTCGCTTTTATTTAGCGTATGCCCGTTTCTGCAGAAATGGAAGGTCAGAGATATTGACGGTTCTCGCTTTTATTTATCGTATGCGCGTTTCTGCGGAAATGGAAGGTCAGAGATATTGACGATTCTCGCTTTTATATAGCATATGCCCGTTTCTGTGGAAATGGAAGGTCAGAGATATTGACAATTCTCGCTTTTATTCAGCGTATGCCCGTTTCTGCGGAAATGGAAGGTCAGAGATATTGACGATTCTCTCTTTTATTTAGCGTATGCCCGTTTCTGCAGAAATGGAAGGTCAGAGATTTTGACGGTTCTCGCTTTTATTTAGCGTATGCCCGTTTCTGCAGAAATGGAAGGTCAGGGATATTGACGGTTCTCGCTTTTATTTAGCGTATGCCCGTTTCTGTGGAAATGGAAGGTCAGAGATATTGAAGGTTCTCGCTTTTATTAGGGTATGCTCGTTTCTGCAGAAATGGAAGGTCAGAGATATTGACGGTTCTCGCTTTAATTTAGCATTTGCCCGTTTCTGTGGAAATGGAAGGTCAGAGATATTGATGATTCTCGCTTTTATTTAGCGTATGCCCGTTTCTGCGGAAATGGAAGGTCAGAGATATTGACGATTCTCTCTTTTATTTAGCGTATGCCCATTTCTACGGAAATAGAAGGTCAAAGATATTGACGATTCTCGCTTTTGTTTAACGTATGCCGTTTTTCTACGGAAATGGAAGGTCAAAGATATTGACGATTCTCGCTTTTATTTAGCGTATGCTCGTTTCTGCGGAAATGGAAGGTCAGAGATATTGACGGTTCTCGCTTTTATAAAGCGTATGCTCGTTTCTGCGGAAATGGAAGGTTAGAGATATTGATGATTCTCGCTTTTATTTAGCGTATGCCCGTTTCTGCAGAAATGGAAGGTCAGAGATATTGAAGATTCTCGCTTTTATTTAGCTTATGCCCGTTTCAACGGAAATGGAAGGTCAGAGATATTGACGATTCTCGCTTTTATTTAGCGTATGCCCGTTTCTGCGGAAATGGAAGGTCAGAGATATTGACGACTCTCGCTTTTATTTAGCGTATGCCCGTTTCTGCAGAAATGGAAGGTCAGAGATATTGACGGTTCTCGCTTTTATTTACGGTATGCCCGTTTCTACGGAAATGGAAGGTCAGAGATATTGACGGTTCTCGCTTTTATTTAGCGTATGCCCATTTCTGCGGAAATAGAAGGTCAGAGATATTGACGGTTCTCGCTTTTATTTAGCGTATGCCCATTTCTGCGGAAATGGAAGGTCAAAGATATTGACGATTCTCGCTTTTATTTAGCGTATGCCCGTTTCTGTGGAAATGGAAGGTCAGAGATATTGACGATTCTCGCTTTTATTTAGCGTATGCCCGTTTCTGCAGAAATGGAAGGTCAGAGAAATTGACGGTTCTCGCTTTTATTTAGCGTATGCGCGTTTCTGCGGAAATGGAAGGTCAGAGATATTGACGATTCTCGCTTTTATATAGCATATGCCCGTTTCTGTGGAAATGGAAGGTCAGAGATATTGACAATTCTCGCTTTTATTCAGCGTATGCCCGTTTCTGCGGAAATGGAAGGTCAGAGATATTGACGATTCTCTCTTTTATTTAGCGTATGCCCGTTTCTGCAGAAATGGAAGGTTAGAGATATTGACGATTCAAGCTTTTATTTTGCGTATGCCCGTTTCTGCGGAAATGGAATGTCAGAGATATTGACGATTCTCGCTTTTATTTAGCGTATGCCCGTTTCTGCGGAAATGGAAGGTCAGAGATATTGACGATTCTCTCTTTTATTTAGCGTATGCCCGTTTCTGCAGAAATGGAAGGTCAGAGATATTGAAGGTTCTCGCTTTTATTTAGCGTATGCCCGTTTCTGCAGAAATGGAAGGTCAGGGATATTGACGGTTCTCGCTTTTATTTAGCGTATGCCCGTTTCTGTGGAAATGGAAGGTCAGAGATATTGAAGGTTCTCGCTTTTATTTAGCGTATGCTCGTTTCTGCAGAAATGGAAGGTCAGAGATATTGACGGTTCTCGCTTTTATTTAGCATATGCCCGTTTCTATGGAAATGGAAGGTCAGAGATATTGATGATTCTCGCTTTTATTTAGCGTATGCCCGTTTCTGCGGAAATGGAAGGTCAGAGATATTGACGATTCTCGCTTTTATTTAGCGTATGCCCATTTCTACGGAAATAGAAGGTCATAGATATTGACGATTCTCGCTTTTGTTTAACGTTTGCCGTTTTTCTACGGAAATGGAAGGTCAAAGATATTGACGATTCTCGCTTTTATTTAGCGTATGCACGTTTCTGCGGAAATGGAAGGTCAGAGATATTGACGGTTCTCGCTTTTATAAAGCGTATGCTCGTTTCTGCGGAAATGGAAGGTTAGAGATATTGATGATTCTCGCTTTTATTTAGCGTATGCCCGTTTCTGCAGAAATGGAAGGTCAGAGATATTGAAGATTCTCGCTTTTATTTAGCTTATGCCCTTTTCAACGGAAATGGAAGGTCAGAGATATTGACATTCTCGCTTTTATTTAGCGTATGCCCGTTTCTGCGGAAATGGAAGGTCAGAGATATTGACGACTCTCGCTTTTATTTAGCGTATGCCCGTTTCTGCAGAAATGGAAGGTCAGAGATATTGACGGTTCTCGCTTTTATTTAGCGTATGCCCGTTTCTACGGAAATGGAAGGTCAGAGATATTGACGGTTCTCGCTTTTATTTAGCGTATGCCCATTTCTGCGGAAATAGAAGGTCAGAGATATTGACGGTTCTCGCTTTTATTTAGCGTATGCCCATTTCTGCGGAAATGGAAGGTCAAAGATATTGACGATTCTCGCTTTTATTTAGCGTATGCCCGTTTCTGTGGAACTGGAAGGTCAGAGATATTGACGATTCTCGCTTTTATTTAGCGTATGCCCGTTTCTGCAGAAATGGAAGGTCAGAGATATTGACGGTTCTCGCTTTTATTTAGCGTATGCGCGTTTCTGCGGAAATGGAAGGTCAGAGATATTGACGATTCTCGCTTTTATATAGCATATGCCCGTTTCTGTGGAAATGGAAGGTCAGAGATATTGACAATTCTCGCTTTTATTCAGCGTATGCCCGTTTCTGCGGAAATGGAAGGTCAGAGATATTGACGATTCTCTCTTTTATTTAGCGTATGCCCGTTTCTGCAGAAATGGAAGGTTAGAGATATTGACGATTCAAGCTTTTATTTTGCGTATGCCCGTTTCTGCGGAAATGGAATGTCAGAGATATTGACGATTCTCGCTTTTATTTAGCGTATGCCCGTTTCTTCGGAAATGGAAGGTCAGAGATATTGACGATTCTCTCTTTTATTTAGCGTATGCCCGTTTCTGCAGAAATGGAAGGTCAGAGATATTGACGGTTCTCGCTTTTATTTAGCGTATGCCCGTTTCTGCAGAAATGGAAGGTCAGGGATATTGACGGTTCTCGCTTTTATTTAGCGTATGCCCGTTTCTGTGGAAATGGAAGGTCAGAGATATTGAAGGTTCTCGCTTTTATTTAGCGTATGCTCGTTTCTGCAGAAATGGAAGGTCAGAGATATTGACGGTTCTCGCTTTTATTTAGCATATGCCCGTTTCTATGGAAATGGAAGGTCAGAGATATTGATGATTCTCGCTTTTATTTAGCGTATGCCCGTTTCTGCGGAAATGGAAGGTCAGAGATATTGACGATTCTCGCTTTTATTTAGCGTATGCCCATTTCTACGGAAATAGAAGGTCAGAGATATTGACGATTCTCGCTTTTGTTTAACGTTTGCCGTTTTTCTACGGAACTGGAAGGTCAAAGATATTGACGATTCTCGCTTTTATTTAGCGTATGCTTGTTTCTGCGGAAATGGAAGGTCAGAGATATTGACGGTTCTCGCTTTTATAAAGCGTATGCTCGTTTCTGCGGAAATGGAAGGTCAGAGATATTGATGATTCTCGCTTTTATTTAGCGTATGCCCGTTTCTGCAGAAATGGAAGGTCAGAGATAATGAAGATTCTCGCTTTTATTTAGCGTATGCCCGTTTCTACGGAAATGGAAGGTCAGAGATATTGACGATTCTCGCTTTTATTTAGCGTATGCCCGTTTCTGCGGAAATGGAAGGTCAGAGATACTGACGACTCTCGCTTTTATTTAGCGTATGCCCGTTTCTGCAGAAATGGAAGGTCAGAGATATTGACGGTTCTCGCTTTTATTTTGCGTATGCCCGTTTCTGCGGAAATGGAAGGTCAGAGATATTGACGGTTCTCGCTTTTATTTAGCGTATGCCCGTTTCTGTGGAAATGGAAGGTCAGAGATATTGAAGGTTCTCGCTTTTATTTAGCGTATGCTCGTTTCTGCAGAAATGGAAGGTCAGAGATATTGACGGTTCTCGCTTTTATTTAGCATATGCCAGTTTCTGTGGAAATGGAAGGTCAGAGATATTGACGGTTCTCGCTTTTATTTAGCGTATGCCCATTTCTACGGAAATAGAAGGTCAGAGATATTGACGATTCTCGCTTTTGTTTAACGTTTGCCGTTTTTCTACGGAACTGGAAGGTCAAAGATATTGACGATTCTCGCTTTTATTTAGCGTATGCTTGTTTCTGCGGAAATGGAAGGTCAGAGATATTGACGGTTCTCGCTTTTATAAAGCGTATGCTCGTTTCTGCGGAAATGGAAGGTCAGAGATATTGATGATTCTCGCTTTTATTTAGCGTATGCCCGTTTCTGCAGAAATGGAAGGTCAGAGATAATGAAGTATCTCGCTTTTATTTAGCGTATGCCCGTTTCTACGGAAATGGAAGGTCAGAGATATTGACGATTCTCGCTTTTATTTAGCGTATGCCCGTTTCTGCGGAAATGGAAGGTCAGAGATATTGACGACTCTCGCTTTTATTTAGCGTATGCCCGTTTCTGCAGAAATGGAAGGTCAGAGATATTGACGGTTCTCGCTTTTATTTTGCGTATGCCCGTTTCTGCGGAAATGGAAGGTCAGAGATATTGACGGTTCTCGCTTTTATTTAGCGTATGCCCGTTTCTGTGGAAATGGAAGGTCAGAGATATTGAAGGTTCTCGCTTTTATTTAGCTAATGCTCGTTTCTGCAGAAATGGAAGGTCAGAGATATTGACGGTTCTCGCTTTTATTTAGCATATGCCAGTTTCTGTGGAAATGGAAGGTCAGAGATATTGACGGTTCTCGCTTTTATTTAGCGTATGCCCGTTTCTGTGGAAATGGAAGGTCAGAGATATTGAAGGTTCTCGCTTTTATTTAGCGTATGCCCGTTTCTGCAGAAATGAAAGGTCAGAGATATTGACGGTTCTCGCTTTTATTTAACGTATGCCCGTTTCTACGGAAATGGAGGTCAGAGATATTGACGGTTCTCGCTTTTATTTAGCGTATGCCCATTTCTGCGGAAATGGAAGGTCAGAGATATTGACGGTTCTCGCTTTTATTTAGCGTATGCCCATTTATGCGGAAATGGAAGGTCAAAGATATTGACGATTCTCGCTTTTATTTAGCGTATGCCCGTTTCTGTGGAAATGGAAGGTCAGACATATTGACGATTCTCGCTTTTATTTAGCGTATGCCCGTTTCTGCAGAAATGGAAGGTCAGAGATATTGACGGTTCTCGCTTTTATTTAGCGTATGCGCGTTTCTGCGGAAATGGAAGGTCAGAGATATTGACGATTCTCGCTTTTATATAGCATATGCCCGTTTCTGTGGAAATGGAAGGTCAGAGATATTGATAATTCTCGCTTTTATTCAGCGTATGCCCGTTTCTGCGGAAATGGAAGGTCAGAGATATTGACGATTCTCTCTTTTATTTAGCGTATGCCCGTTTCTACAGAAATGGAAGGTCAGAGATATTGACGATTCAAGCTTTTATTTTGCGTATGCCCGTTTCTGCGGAAATGGAAGGTCAGAGATATTGACGATTCTCGCTTTTATTTAGCGTATGCCCGTTTATGCGGAAATGGAAGGTCAGAGATATTGACGATTCTCTCTTTTATTTAGCGTATGCCCGTTTCTGCAGAAATGGAAGGTCAGAGATATTGACGTTTCTCGCTTTTATTTAGCGTATGCCCGTTTCTGCAGAAATGGAAGGTCAGGGATATTGACGGTTCTCGCTTTTATTTAGCGTATGCCCGTTTCTGTGGAAATGGAAGGTCAGAGATATTGAAGGTTCTCGCTTTTATTTGGCGTATGCTCGTTTCTGCAGAAATGGAAGGTCAGAGATATTGACGGTTCTCGCTTTTATTTAGCATATGCCCGTTTCTGTAGAAATGGAAGGTCAGAGATATTGATGATTCTCGCTTTTATTTAGCGTATGCCCGTTTCTGCGGAAATGGAAGGTCAGAGATATTGACGATTCTCGCTTTTATTTAGCGTATGCCCGTTTCTGCGGAAATGGAAGGTCAGAGATATTGACGGTTCTCGCTTTTATTTAGCGTATGCCCGTTTCTGTGGAAATGGAAGGTCAGAGATATTGAAGGTTCTCGCTTTTATTTAGCGTATGCTCGTTTCTGCGGAAATGGTAGGTCAGAGATATTGACGGTTCTCGCTTTTATAAAGCCTATGCTCGTTTCTGCGGAAATGGAAGGTCAGAGATATTGATGATTCTCGCTTTTATTTAGCGTATGCCCGTTTCTGCAGAAATGGAAGGTCAGAGATATTGACGGTTCTCGCTTTTATTTAGCGTATGCGCGTTTCTACGGAAATGGAAGGTCAGAGATATTGACGATTCTCGCTTTTATATAGCATATGCCCGTTTCTGTGGAAATGGAAGGTCAGAGATATTGACAATTCTCGCTTTTATTCAGCGTATGCCCGTTTCTGCGGAAATGGAAGGTCAGAGATATTGACGATTCTCTCTTTTATTTAGCGTATGCCCGTTTCTACAGAAATGGAAGGTCAGAGATATTGACGATTCAAGCTTTTATTTTGCGTATGCCCGTTTCTGCGGAAATGGAAGGTCAGAGATATTGACGATTCTCGCTTTTATTTAGCGTATGCCCGTTTATGCGGAAATGGAAGGTCAGAGATATTGACGATTCTCTCTTTTATTTAGCGTATGCCCGTTTCTGCAGAAATGGAAGGTCAGAGATATTGACGTTTCTCGCTTTTATTTAGCGTATGCCCGTTTCTGCAGAAATGGAAGGTCAGGGATATTGACGGTTCTCGCTTTTATTTAGCGTATGCCCGTTTCTGTGGAAATGGAAGGTCAGAGATATTGAAGGTTCTCGCTTTTATTTAGCGTATGCTCGTTTCTGCAGAAATGGAAGGTCAGAGATATTGACGGTTCTCGCTTTTATTTAGCATATGCCCGTTTCTGTAGAAATGGAAGGTCAGAGATATTGATGATTCTCGCTTTTATTTAGCGTATGCCCGTTTCTGCGGAAATGGAAGGTCAGAGATATTGACGATTCTCGCTTTTATTTAGCGTATGCCCGTTTCTGCGGAAATGGAAGGTCAGAGATATTGACGGTTCTCGCTTTTATTTAGCGTATGCCCGTTTCTGTGGAAATGGAAGGTCAGAGATATTGAAGGTTCTCGCTTTTATTTAGCGTATGCTCGTTTCTGCGGAAATGGTAGGTCAGAGATATTGACGGTTCTCGCTTTTATAAAGCGTATGCTCGTTTCTGCGGAAATGGAAGGTCAGAGATATTGATGATTCTCGCTTTTATTTAGCGTATGCTCGTTTCTGCAGAAATGGAAGGTCAGAGATATTGAAGATTCTCGCTTTTATTTAGCGTATGCCCGTTTCAACGGAAATGGAAGGTCAGAGATATTGACGATTCTCGCTTTTATTTAGCGTATGCCCGTTTCTGCGGAAATGGAAGGTCAGAGATATTGACGACTCTCGCTTTTATTTAGCGTATGCCCGTTTCTGCAGAAATGGAAGGTCAGAGATATTCACGGTTCTCGCTTTTATTTAGCGTATGCCCGTTTCTACGGAAATGGAAGGTCAGAGATATTGACGGTTCTTGCTTTTATTTAGCGTATGCCCATTTCTGCGGAAATGGAAGGTCAGAGATATTGACGGTTCTCGCTTTTATTTAGCGTATGCCCATTTCTGCGGAAATGGAAGGTCAGAGATATTGACGGTTCTCGCTTTTATAAAGCGTATGCTCGTTTCTGCGGAAATGGAAGGTCAGAGATATTGATGATTCTCGCTTTTATTTAGCGTATGCCCGTTTCTGCAGAAATGGAAGGTCAGAGATATTGAAGATTCTCGCTTTTATTTAGCGTATGCCCGTTTCTGCGAAAATGGAAGGTCAGAGATATTGACGATTCTCGCTTTTATATAGCATATGCCCGTTTCTGTGGAAATGGAAGGTCAGAGATATTGACAATTCTCGCTTTTATTCAGCGTATGCCCGTTTCTGCAGAAATGGAAGGTCAGAGATATTGACGATTCTCTCTTTTATTTAGCGTATGCCCATTTCTGCAGAAATGGAAGGTCAGAGATATTGACGATTCAAGCTTTTATTTAGCGTATGCCCGTTTCTTCGGAAATGGAAGGTCAGAGATATTGACGATTCTCGCTTTTATATAGCATATGCCCGTTTCTGTGGAAATGGAAGGTCAGAGATATTGACAATTCTCGCTTTTATTCAGCGTATGCCCGTTTCTGCAGAAATGGAAGGTTAGAGATATTGACGATTCAAGCTTTTATTTAGCGTATGCCCGTTTCTGCGGAAATGGAAGGTCAGAGATATTGACGATTCTCGCTTTTATTTAGCGTATGCCCGTTTCTGCGGAAATGGAAGGTCAGAGATATTGACGATTCTCTCTTTTATTTAGCGTATGCCCGTTTCTGCAGAAATGCAAGCTCAGAGATATTGACGGTTCTCGCTTTTATTTAGCGTATGCCCGTTTCTGTAGAAATGGAAGGTCAGGGATATTGACGGTTCTCGCTTTTATTTAGCGTATGCCCGTTTCTGTGGAAATGGAAGGTCAGAGATATTGAAGGTTCTCGCTTTTATTTAGCGTATGCTCGTTTCTGCAGAAATGGAAGGTCAGAGATATTGACGATTCTCGCTTTTATTTAGCATATGCCCGTTTCTGTGGAAATGGAAGGTCAGAGATATTGATGATTCTCGCTTTTATTTAGCGTATGCCCGTTTCTGCGGAAATGGAAGGTCAGAGATATTGACGATTCTCGCTTTTATTTAGCGTATGCCCGTTTCTGCGGAAATGGAAGGTCAGAGATATTGACGGTTCTCGCTTTTATTTAGCGTATGCTCGTTTCTGTGGAAATGGAAGGTCAGAGATATTGAAGGTTCTCGCTTTTATTTAGCGTATGCTCGTTTCTGCGGAAATGGAAGGTCAGAGATATTGACGGTTCTCGCTTTTATAAAGCGTATGCTCGTTTCTGCGGAAATGGAAGGTCAGAGATATTGATGATTCTCGCTTTTATTTAGCGTATGCCCGTTTCTGCAGAAATGGAAGGTCAGAGATATTGAAGATTCTCGCTTTTATTTAGCGTATGCCCGTTTCAACGGAAATGGAAGGTCAGAGATATTGACGATTCTCGCTTTTATTTAGCATATGCCCGTTTCTGCGGAAATGGAAGGTCAGAGATATTGACGACTCTCGCTTTTATTTAGCGTATGCCCGTTTCTGCAGAAATGGAAGGTCAGAGATATTGACGGTTCTCGCTTTTATTTGGCGTATGCCCGTTTCTACGGAAATGGAAGGTCAGAGATATTGACGGTTCTCGCTTTTATTTAGCGTATGCCCATTTCTGCAGAAATGGAAGGTCAGAGATATTGACGGTTCTCGCTTTTATTTAGCGTATGCCCATTTCTGCGGAAATGGAAGGTCAAAGATATTGACGATTCTCGCTTTTATTTAGCGTATGCCCGTTTCTGTGGAAATGGAAGGTCAGAGATATTGACGATTCTCGCTTTTATTTAGCGTATGCCCGTTTCTGCAGAAATGGAAGGTCAGAGATATTGACGGTTCTCACTTTTATTTAGCGTATGCGCGTTTCTGCGGAAATGGAAGGTCAGAGATATTGACGATTCTCGCTTTTATATAGCATATGCCCGTTTCTGTGGAAATGGAAGGTCAGAGATATTGACAATTCTCGCTTTTATTCAGCGTATGCCCGTTTCTGCAGAAATGGAAGGTCAGAGATATTGACGATTCTCTCTTTTATTTAGCGTATGCCCGTTTCTGCAGAAATGGAAGGTCAGAGATATTGACGATTCAAGCTTTTATTTTGCGTATGCCCGTTTCTGCGGAAATGGAAGGTCAGAGATATTGACGATTCTCGCTTTTATTTAGCGTATGCCCGTTTCTACGGAAATGGAAGGTCAGAGATATTGACGATTCTCTCTTTTATTTAGCGTATGCCCGTTTCTGCAGAAATGGAAGGTCAGAGATATTGACGGTTCTCGCTTTTATTTAGCGTATGCCCGTTTCTGCAGAAATGGAAGGTCAGGGATATTGACGGTTCTCGCTTTTATTTAGCGTATGCCCGTTTCTGTGGAAATGGAAGGTCAGAGATATTGAAGGTTCTCGCTTTTATTTAGCGTATGCTCGTTTCTGCAGAAATGGAAGGTCAGAGATATTGACGGTTCTCGCTTTTATTTAGCATATGCCCGTTTCTGTGGAAATGGAAGGTCAGAGATATTGATGATTCTCGCTTTTATTTAGCGTATGCCCGTTTCTGCGGAAATGGAAGGTCAGAGATATTGACGATTCTCGCTTTTATTTAGCGTATGCCCATTTCTACGGAAATAGAAGGTCAGAGATATTGACGGTTCTCGCTTTTATTTAGCGTATGCCCGTTTCAACGGAAATGGAAGGTCAGAGATATTGACGATTCTCGCTTTTATTTAGCGTATGCCCGTTTCTGCGGAAATGGAAGGTCAGAGATATTGACGACTCTCGCTTTTATTTAGTGTATGCCCGTTTCTGCAGAAATGGAAGGTCAGAGATATTGACGGTTCTCGCTTTTATTTAGCGTATGCCCGTTTCTACGGAAATGGAAGGTCAGAGATATTGACGGTTCTCGCTTTTATTTAGCGTATGCCCATTTCTGCGGAAATGGAAGGTCAGAGATATTGACGGTTCTCGCTTTTATTTAGCGTATGCCCATTTCTGCGGAAATGGAAGGTCAAAGATATTGACGATTCTCGCTTTTATTTAGCGTATGCCCGTTTCTGTGGAAATGGAAGGTCAGAGATATTGACGATTCTCGCTTTTATTTAGCGTATGCCCGTTTCTGCAGAAATGGAAGGTCAGAGATATTGACGGATCTCGCTTTTATTTAGCGTATGCGCGTTTCTGCGGAAATGGAAGGTCAGAGATATTGACGATTCTCGCTTTTATATAGCATATGCCCGTTTCTGTGGAAATGGAAGGTCAGAGATATTGAAAATTATCGCTTTTATTCAGCGTATGCCCGTTTCTGCAGAAATGGAAGGTCAGAGATATTGACGATTCTCTCTTTTATTTAGCGTATGCCCGTTTCTGCAGAAATGGAAGGTCAGAGATATTGACGATTCAAGCTTTTATTTTGCGTATGCCCGTTTCTGCGGAAATGGAAGGTCAGAGATATTGACGATTCTCGCTTTTATTTAGCGTATGCCCGTTTCTGCGGAAATGGAAGGTCAGAGATATTGACGATTCTCTCTTTTATTTAGCGTATGCCCGTTTCTGCAGAAATGGAAGGTCAGAGATATTGACGGTTCTCGCTTTTATTTAGCGTATGCCCGTTTCTGCAGAAATGGAAGGTCAGGGATATTGACGGTTCTCGCTTTTATTTAGCGTATGCCCATTTCTGCAGAAATGGAAGGTCAGAGATATTGACGGTTCTCGCTTTTATTTAGCGTATGCCCGTTTCTGCAGAAATGGAAGGTCAGAGATATTGACGATTCTCGCTTTTATTTAGCGTATGCTCGTTTCTGCGGAAATGGAAGGTCAGGGATATTGACGGTTCTCGCTTTTATTTAGCGTATGCTCGTTTCTGTGGAAATGGAAGGTCAGAGATATTGAAGGTTTTCGCTTTTATTTAGCGTATGCTCGTTTCTGCGGAAATGGAAGGTCAGAGATATTGACGGTTCTCTCTTTTATAAAGCGTATGCTCGTTTCTGCGGAAATGGAAGGTCAGAGATATTGATGATTCTCGCTTTTATTTAGCGTATGCCCGTTTCTGCAGAAATGGAAGGTCAGAGATATTGAAGATTCTCGCTTTTATTTAGCGTACGCCCGTTTCAACGGAAATGGAAGGTCAGAGATATTGACGATTCTCGCTTTTATTTAGCGTATGCCCGTTTCTGCGGAAATGGAAGGTCAGAGATATTGACGACTCTCGCTTTTATTTAGCGTATGCCCGTTTCTGCAGAAATGGAAGGTCAGAGATATTGACGGTTCTCGCTTTTATTTAGCGTATGCCCGTTTCTACGGAAATGGAAGGTCAGAGATATTGACGGTTCTCGCTTTTATTTAGCGTATGCCCATTTCTGCAGAAATGGAAGGTCAGAGATATTGACGGTTCTCGCTTTTATTTAGCGTATGCCCATTTCTGCGGAAATGGAAGGTCAAAGATATTGACGATTCTCGCTTTTATTTAGCGTATGCCCGTTTCTGTGGAAATGGAAGGTCAGAGATATTGACGATTCTCGCTTTTATTTAGCGTATGCCCGTTTCTGCAGAAATGGAAGGTCAGAGATATTGACGGTTCTCACTTTTATTTAGCGTATGCGCGTTTCTGCGGAAATGGAAGGTCAGAGATATTGACGATTCTCGCTTTTATATAGCATATGCCCGTTTCTGTGGAAATGGAAGGTCAGAGATATTGACAATTCTCGCTTTTATTCAGCGTATGCCCGTTTCTGCAGAAATGGAAGGTCAGAGATATTGACGATTCTCTCTTTTATAAAGCGTATGCTCGTTTCTGCGGAAATGGAAGGTCAGAGATATTGACGATTCAAGCTTTTATTTTGCGTATGCCCGTTTCTGCGGAAATGGAAGGTCAGAGATATTGAAGATTCTCGCTTTTATTTAGCGTACGCCCGTTTCAACGGAAATGGAAGGTCAGAGATATTGACGATTCTCGCTTTTATTTAGCGTATGCCCGTTTCTGCGGAAATGGAAGGTCAGAGATATTGACGACTCTCGCTTTTATTTAGCGTATGCCCGTTTCTGCAGAAATGGAAGGTCAGAGATATTGACGGTTCTCGCTTTTATTTAGCGTATGCCCGTTTCTACGGAAATGGAAGGTCAGAGATATTGACGGTTCTCGCTTTTATTTAGCGTATGCCCATTTCTGCAGAAATGGAAGGTCAGAGATATTGACGGTTCTCGCTTTTATTTAGCGTATGCCCATTTCTGCGGAAATGGAAGGTCAAAGATATTGACGATTCTCGCTTTTATTTAGCGTATGCCCGTTTCTGTGGAAATGGAAGGTCAGAGATATTGACGATTCTCGCTTTTATTTAGCGTATGCCCGTTTCTGCAGAAATGGAAGGTCAGAGATATTGACGGTTCTCACTTTTATTTAGCGTATGCGCGTTTCTGCGGAAATGGAAGGTCAGAGATATTGACGATTCTCGCTTTTATATAGCATATGCCCGTTTCTGTGGAAATGGAAGGTCAGAGATATTGACAATTCTCGCTTTTATTCAGCGTATGCCCGTTTCTGCAGAAATGGAAGGTCAGAGATATTGACGATTCTCTCTTTTATTTAGCGTATGCCCGTTTCTGCAGAAATGGAAGGTCAGAGATATTGACGATTCAAGCTTTTATTTTGCGTATGCCCGTTTCTGCGGAAATGGAAGGTCAGAGATATTGACGATTCTCGCTTTTATTTAGCGTATGCCCGTTTCTACGGAAATGGAAGGTCAGAGATATTGACGATTCTCTCTTTTATTTAGCGTATGCCCGTTTCTGCAGAAATGGAAGGTCAGAGATATTGACGGTTCTCGCTTTTATTTAGCGTATGCCCGTTTCTGCAGAAATGGACGGTCAGGGATATTGACGGTTCTCGCTTTTATTTAGCGTACGCCCGTTTCTGTGGAAATGGAAGGTCAGAGATATTGAAGGTTCTCGCTTTTATTTAGCGTATGCTCGTTTCTGCAGAAATGGAAGGTCAGAGATATTGACGGTTCTCGCTTTTATTTAGCATATGCCCGTTTCTGTGGAAATGGAAGGTCAGAGATATTGATGATTCTCGCTTTTATTTAGCGTATGCCCGTTTCTGCGGAAATGGAAGGTCTGAGATATTGACGATTCTCGCTTTTATTTAGCGTATGCCCATTTCTACGGAAATAGAAGGTCAGAGATATTGACGGTTCTCGCTTTTATTTAGCGTATGCCCGTTTCAACGGAAATGGAAGGTCAGAGATATTGACGATTCTCGCTTTTATTTAGCGTATGCCCGTTTCTGCGGAAATGGAAGGTCAGAGATATTGACGACTCTCGCTTTTATTTAGTGTATGCCCGTTTCTGCAGAAATGGAAGGTCAGAGATATTGACGGTTCTCGCTTTTATTTAGCATATGCCCGTTTCTACGGAAATGGAAGGTCAGAGATATTGACGGTTCTCGCTTTTATTTAGCGTATGCCCATTTCTGCGGAAATGGAAGGTCAGAGATATTGACGGTTCTCGCTTTTAATTAGCGTATGCCCATTTCTGCGGAAATGGAAGGTCAAAGATATTGATGATTCTCGCTTTTATTTAGCGTATGCCCGTTTCTGTGGAAATGGAAGGTCAGAGATATTGACGATTCTCGCTTTTATTTAGCGTATGCCCGTTTCTGCAGAAATGGAAGGTCAGAGATATTGACGGATCTCGCTTTTATTTAGCGTATGCGCGTTTCTGCGGAAATGGAAGGTCAGAGATATTGACGATTCTCGCTTTTATATAGCATATGCCCGTTTCTGTGGAAATGGAAGGTCAGAGATATTGAAAATTCTCGCTTTTATTCAGCGTATGCCCGTTTCTGCAGAAATGGAAGGTCAGAGATATTGACGATTCTCTCTTTTATTTAGCGTATGCCCGTTTCTGCAGAAATGGAAGGTCAGAGATATTGACGATTCAAGCTTTTATTTTGCGTATGCCCGTTTCTGCGGAAATGGAAGGTCAGAGATATTGACGATTCTCGCTTTTATTTAGCGTATGCCCGTTTCTACGGAAATGGAAGGTCAGAGATATTGACGATTCTCTCTTTTATTTAGCGTATGCCCGTTTCTGCAGAAATGGAAGGTCAGAGATATTGACGGTTCTCGCTTTTATTTAGCGTATGCCCGTTTCTGCAGAAATGGAAGGTCAGGGATATTGACGGTTCTCGCTTTTATTTAGCGTATGCCCATTTCTGCAGAAATGGAAGGTCAGAGATATTGACGGTTCTCGCTTTTATTTAGCGTATGCCCGTTTCTGCAGAAATGGAAGGTCAGGGATATTGACGGTTCTCGCTTTTATTTAGCGTATGCTCGTTTCTGTGGAAATGGAAGGTCAGAGATATTGAAGGTTTTCGCTTTTATTTAGCGTATGCTCGTTTCTGCGGAAATGGAAGGTCAGAGATATTGACGGTTCTCGCTTTTATAAAGCGTATGCTCGTTTCTGCGGAAATGGAAGGTCAGAGATATTGATGATTCTCGCTTTTATTTAGCGTATGCCCGTTTCTGCAGAAATGGAAGGTCAGAGATATTGAAGATTCTCGCTTTTATTTAGCGTATGCCCGTTTCAACGGAAACGGAAGGTCAGAGATATTGACGATTCTCGCTTTTATTTAGCGTATGCCCGTTTCTGCGGAAATGGAAGGTCAGAGATATTGACGACTCTCGCTTTTATTTAGCGTATGCCCGTTTCTGCAGAAATGGAAGGTCAGAGATATTGACGGTTCTCGCTTTTATTTAGCGTATGCCCGTTTCTACGGAAATGGAAGGTCAGAGATATTGACGGTTCTCGCTTTTATTTAGCGTATGCCCATTTCTGCAGAAATGGAAGGTAAGAGATATTGACGGTTCTCGCTTTTATTTAGCGTATGCCCATTTCTGCGGAAATGGAAGGTCAAAGATATTGACGATTCTCGCTTTTATTTAGCGTATGCCCGTTTCTGTGGAAATGGAAGGTCAGAGATATTGACGATTCTCGCTTTTATTTAGCGTATGCCCGTTTCTGCAGAAATGGAAGGTCAGAGATATTGACGGTTCTCACTTTTATTTAGCGTATGCGCGTTTCTGCGGAAATGGAAGGTCAGAGATATTGACGATTCTCGCTTTTATATAGCATATGCCCGTTTCTGTGGAAATGGAAGGTCAGAGATATTGACAATTCTCGCTTTTATTCAGCGTATGCCCGTTTCTGCAGAAATGGAAGGTCAGAGATATTGACGATTCTCTCTTTTATTTAGCGTATGCCCGTTTCTGCAGAAATGGAAGGTCAGAGATATTGACGATTCAAGCTTTTATTTTGCGTATGCCCGTTTCTGCGGAAATGGAAGGTCAGAGATATTGACGATTCTCGCTTTTATTTAGCGTATGCCCGTTTCTACGGAAATGGAAGGTCAGAGATATTGACGATTCTCTCTTTTATTTAGCGTATGCCCGTTTCTGCAGAAATGGAAGGTCAGAGATATTGACGGTTCTCGCTTTTATTTAGCGTATGCCCGTTTCTGCAGAAATGGAAGGTCAGGGATATTGACGGTTCTCGCTTTTATTTAGCGTATGCCCGTTTCTGTGGAAATGGAAGGTCAGAGATATTGAAGGTTCTCGCTTTTATTTAGCGTATGCTCGTTTCTGCAGAAATGGAAGGTCAGAGATATTGACGGTTCTCGCTTTTATTTAGCATATGCCCGTTTCTGTGGAAATGGAAGGTCAGAGATATTGATGATTCTCGCTTTTATTTAGCGTATGCCTGTTTCTGCGGAAATGGAAGGTCTGAGATATTGACGATTCTCGCTTTTATTTAGCGTATGCCCATTTCTACGGAAATAGAAGGTCAGAGATATTGACGATTCTCGCTTTTATTTAGCGTATGCCCGTTTCAACGGAAATGGAAGGTCAGAGATATTGACGATTCTCGCTTTTATTTAGCGTATGCCCGTTTCTGCGGAAATGGAAGGTCAAAGATATTGACGACTCTCGCTTTTATTTAGTGTATGCCCGTTTCTGCAGAAATGGAAGGTCAGAGATATTGACGGTTCTCGCTTTTATTTAGCGTATGCCCGTTTCTACGGAAATGGAAGGTCAGAGATATTGACGGTTCTCGCTTTTATTTAGCGTATGCCCATTTCTGCGGAAATGGAAGGTCAGAGATATTGACGGTTCTCGCTTTTATTTAGCGTATGCCCATTTCTGCGGAAATGGAAGGTCAAAGATATTGACGATTCTCGCTTTTATTTAGCGTATGCCCGTTTCTGTGGAAATGGAAGGTCAGAGATATTGACGATTCTCGCTTTTATTTAGCGTATGCCCGTTTCTGCAGAAATGGAAGGTCAGAGATATTGACGGATCTCGCTTTTATTTAGCGTATGCGCGTTTCTGCGGAAATGGAAGGTCAGAGATATTGACGATTCTCGCTTTTATATAGCATATGCCCGTTTCTGTGGAAATGGAAGGTCAGAGATATTGAAAATTCTCGCTTTTATTCAGCGTATGCCCGTTTCTGCAGAAATGGAAGGTCAGAGATATTGACGATTCTCTCTTTTATTTAGCGTATGCCCGTTTCTGCAGAAATGGAAGGTCAGAGATATTGACGATTCAAGCTTTTATTTTGCGTATGCCCGTTTCTGCGGAAATGGAAGGTCAGAGATATTGACGATTCTCGCTTTTATTTAGCGTATGCCCGTTTCTGCGGAAATTGAAGGTCAGAGATATTGACGATTCTCTCTTTTATTTAGCGTATGCCCGTTTCTGCAAAAATGGAAGGTCAGAGATATTGACGGTTCTCGCTTTTATTTAGCGTATGCCCGTTTCTGCAGAAATGGAAGGTCAGGGATATTGACGGTTCTCGCTTTTATTTAGCGTATGCCCGTTTCTGCGGAAATGGAAGGTCAGAGATATTGACGACTCTCGCTTTTATTTAGCGTATGCCCGTTTCTGCAGAAATGGAAGGTCAGAGATATTGACGGTTCTCGCTTTTATTTAGCGTATGCCCGTTTCTACGGAAATGGAAGGTCAGAGATATTGACGGTTCACGCTTTTATTTAGCGTATGCCCGTTTCTGCGGAAATGGAAGGTCAGAGATATTGACGGTTCTCGCTTTTATTTAGCATATGCCCATTTCTGCGGAAATGGAAGGTCAGAGATATTGACGATTCTCGCTTTTATTTAGCGTATGCCCGTTTCTGTGGAAATGGAAGGTCAGAGATATTGATGATTCTCGCTTTTATTTAGCGTATGCTCGTTTCTGCGGAAATGGAAGGTCAGAGATATTGACGGTTCTCGCTTTTATTTAGCGTATGCCCGTTTCTGCAGAAATGAAAGGTCAGGGATATTGACGGTTCTCGCTTTTATTTAGCGTATGCCCGTTTCTGTGGAAATGGAAGCTCAGAGATATTGAAGGTTCTCGCTTTTATTTAGCGTATGCTCGTTTCTGCAGAAATGGAAGGTCAGAGATATTGACGGTCTCGCTTTTATTTAGCATATGCCAGTTTCTGTGGAAATGGAAGGTCAGAGATATTGATGATTCTCGCTTTTATTTAGCGTATGCCCGTTTCTGCGGAAATGGAAGGTCAGGGATATTGACGGTTCTCGCTTTTATTTAGCGTATGCCCATTTCTACGGAAATAGAAGGTCAGAGATATTGACGATTCTCGCTTTTGTTTAATGTATGCCGTTTTTCTACGGAAATGGAAGGTCAGAGATATTGACGATTCTCGCTTTTATTTAGCGTATGCTCGTTTCTGCGGAAATGGAAGGTCAAAGATATTGACGATTCTCGCTTTTATAAAGTGTATGCTCGTTTCTGCAGAAATGGAAGGTCAGAGATATTGATGATTCTCTCTTTTATTTAGCGTATGCCCGTTTCTACAGAAATGGAAGGTCAGAGATATTGACGATTCTCGCTTTTATTTGCCCGTTTCTACGGAAATGGAAGGTCAGAGATATTGACGATTCTCGCTTTTATTTAGCGTATGTCCGTTTCTGCGGAAATGGAAGGTCAGAGATATTGACGACTCTCGCTTTTATTTAGCGTATGCCCGTTTCTGCAGAAATGGAAGGTCAGAGATATTGACGGTTCTCGCTTTTATTTAGCGTATGCCCGTTTCTACGGAAATGGAAGGTCAGAGATATTGACGGTTCTCGCTTTTATTTAGCGTATGCCCGTTTCTGCGGAAATGGAAGGTCAGAGATATTGACGATTCTCGCTTTTATTTAGTGTATGCCCATTTCTACGGAAATAGAAGGTCACAGATATTGACGATTCTCTCTTTTGTTTAGCGTATGTCGTTTTTCTACGGAAATGGAAGGTCAGAGATATTGACGATTCTCGCTTTTATTTAGCGTATGCCCGTTTCTGCGGAAATGGAAGGTCAGAGATATTGACGGTTCTCGCTTTTATTTAGCGTATGCCCATTTCTGCGGAAATGGAAGGTCAAAGATATTGACGATTCTCGCTTTTATTTAGCGTATGCCCGTTTCTGTGGAAATGGAAGGTCAGAGATATTGATGATTCTCGCTTTTATTTAGCGTATGCTCGTTTCTGCGGAAATGGAAGGTCAGAGATATTGACGGTTCTCGCTTTTATTTAGCGTATGCCCGTTTCTGCAGAAATGAAAGGTCAGGGATATTGACGGTTCTCGCTTTTATTTAGCGTATGCCCGTTTCTGTGGAAATGGAAGCTCAGAGATATTGAAGGTTCTCGCTTTTATTTAGCGTATGCTCGTTTCTGCAGAAATGGAAGGTCAGAGATATTGACGGTTCTCGCTTTTATTTAGCATATGCCAGTTTCTGTGGAAATGGAAGGTCAGAGATATTGATGATTCTCGCTTTTATTTAGCGTATGCCCGTTTCTGCGGAAATGGAAGGTCAGAGATATTGACGGTTCTCGCTTTTATTTAGCGTATGCCCATTTCTACGGAAATAGAAGGTCAGAGATATTGACGATTCTCGCTTTTGTTTAATGTATGCCGTTTTTCTACGGAAATGGAAGGTCAGAGATATTGACGATTCTCGCTTTTATTTAGCGTATGCTCGATTCTGCGGAAATGGAAGGTCAAAGATATTGACGATTCTCGCTTTTATAAAGCGTATGCTCGTTTCTGCAGAAATGGAAGGTCAGAGATATTGATGATTCTCGCTTTTATTTAGCGTATGCCCGTTTCTACAGAAATGGAAGGTCAGAGATATTGACGATTCTCGCTTTTATTTAGCGTATGCCCGTTTCTGCAGAAATGGAAGGTCAGAGATATTGACGGTTCTCACTTTTATTTAGCGTATGCGCGTTTCTACGGAAATGGAAGGTCAGAGATATTGACGATTCTCGCTTTTATATAGCATATGCCCGTTTCTGTGGAAATGGAAGGTCAGAGATATTGACAATTCTCGCTTTTATTCAGCGTATGCCCGTTTCTGCAGAAATGGAAGGTCAGAGATATTGACGATTCTCTCTTTTATTTAGCGTATGCCCGTTTCTGCAGAAATGGAAGGTCAGAGATATTGACGATTCAAGCTTTTATTTTGCGTATGCCCGTTTCTGCGGAAATGGAAGGTCAGAGATATTGACGATTCTCGCTTTTATTTAGCGTATGCCCGTTTCTGCGGAAATGGAAGGTCAGAGATATTGACGATTCTCTCTTTTATTTAGCGTATGCCCGTTTCTGCAGAAATGGAAGGTCAGAGATATTGACGGTTCTCGCTTTTATTTAGCGTATGCCCGTTTCTGCAGAAATGGAAGGTCAGGGATATTGACGGTTCTCGCTTTTATTTAGCGTATGCCCATTTCTGCAGAAATGGAAGGTCAGAGATATTGACGGTTCTCGCTTTTATTTAGCGTATGCCCGTTTCTACGGAAATGGAAGGTCAGAGATATTGACGGTTCACGCTTTTATTTAGCGTATGCCCGTTTCTGCGGAAATGGAAGGTCAGAGATATTGACGGTTCTCGCTTTTATTTAGCGTATGCCCATTTCTGCGGAAATGGAAGGTCAAAGATATTGACGATTCTCGCTTTTATTTAGCGTATGCCCGTTTCTGTGGAAATGGAAGGTCAGAGATATTGATGATTCTCGCTTTTATTTAGCGTATGCTCGTTTCTGCGGAAATGGAAGGTCAGAGATATTGACGGTTCTCGCTTTTATTTAGCGTATGCCCGTTTCTGCAGAAATGAAAGGTCAGGGATATTGACGGTTCTCGCTTTTATTTAACGTATGCCCGTTTCTGTGGAAATGGAAGCTCAGAGATATTGAAGGTTCTCGCTTTTATTTAGCGTATGCTCGTTTCTGCAGAAATGGAAGGTCAGAGATATTGACGGTCTCGCTTTTATTTAGCATATGCCAGTTTCTGTGGAAATGGAAGGTCAGAGATATTGATGATTCTCGCTTTTATTTAGCGTATGCCCGTTTCTGCGGAAATGGAAGGTCAGGGATATTAACGGTTCTCGCTTTTATTTAGCGTATGCCCATTTCTACGGAAATAGAAGGTCAGAGATATTGACGATTCTCGCTTTTGTTTAATGTATGCCGTTTTTCTACGGAAATGGAAGGTCAGAGATATTGACGATTCTCGCTTTTATTTAGCGTATGCTCGTTTCTGCGGAAATGGAAGGTCAAAGATATTGACGATTCTCGCTTTTATAAAGCGTATGCTCGTTTCTGCAGAAATGGAAGGTCAGAGATATTGATGATTCTCGCTTTTATTTAGCGTATGCCCGTTTCTACAGAAATGGAAGGTCAGAGATATTAACGATTCTCGCTTTTATTTGCCCGTTTCTACGGAAATGGAAGGTCAGAGATATTGACGATTCTCGCTTTTATTTAGCGTATGTCCGTTTCTGCGGAAATGGAAGGTCAGAGATATTGACGACTCTCGCTTTTATTTAGCGTATGCCCGTTTCTGCAGAAATGGAAGGTCAGAGATATTGACGGTTCTCGCTTTTATTTAGCGTATGCCCGTTTCTACGGAAATGGAAGGTCAGAGATATTGACGGTTCTCGCTTTTATTTAGCGTATGCCCGTTTCTGCGGAAATGGAAGTTCAGAGATATTGACGATTCTCGCTTTTATTTAGTGTATGCCCATTTCTACGGAAATAGAAGGTCACAGATATTGACGATTCTCGCTTTTGTTTAGCGTATGTCGTTTTTCTACGGAAATGGAAGGTCAGAGATATTGACGATTCTCGCTTTTATTTAGCGTATGCCCGTTTCTGCGGAAATGGAAAGTCAGAGATATTGACGGTTCTCGCTTTTATTTAGCGTATGCCCATTTCTGCGGAACTGGAAGGTCAAAGATATTGACGATTCTCGCTTTTATTTAGCGTATGCCCGTTTCTGTGGAAATGGAAGGTCTGAGATATTGATGATTCTCGCTTTTATTTAGCGTATGCTCGTTTCTGCGGAAATGGAAGGTCAGAGATATTGACGGTTCTCGCTTTTATTTAGCGTATGCCCGTTTCTGCAGAAATGAAAGGTCAGGGATATTGACGGTTCTCGCTTTTATTTAGCGTATGCCCGTTTCTGTGGAAATGGAAGCTCAGAGATATTGAAGGTTCTCGCTTTTATTTAGCGTATGCTCGTTTCTGCAGAAATGGAAGGTCAGAGATATTGACGGTTCTCGCTTTTATTTAGCATATGCCAGTTTCTGTGGAAATGGAAGGTCAGAGATATTGATGATTCTCGCTTTTATTTAGCGTATGCCCGTTTCTGCGGAAATGGAAGGTCAGAGATATTGACGGTTCTCGCTTTTATTTAGCGTATGCCCATTTCTACGGAAATAGAAGGTCAGAGATATTGACGATTCTCGCTTTTGTTTAATGTATGCCGTTTTTCTACGGAAATGGAAGGTCAGAGATATTGACGATTCTCGCTTTTATTTAGCGTATGCTCGATTCTGCGGAAATGGAAGGTCAAAGATATTGACGATTCTCGCTTTTATAAAGCGTATGCTCGTTTCTGCAGAAATGGAAGGTCAGAGATATTGATGATTCTCGCTTTTATTTAGCGTATGCCCGTTTCTACAGAAATGGAAGGTCAGAGATATTGACGATTCTCGCTTTTATTTGCCCGTTTCTACGGAAATGGAAGGTCAGAGATATTGACGATTCTCGCTTTTATTTAGCGTATGTCCGTTTCTGCGGAAATGGAAGGTCAGAGATATTGACGACTCTCGCTTTTATTTAGCGTATGCCCGTTTCTGCAGAAATGCAAGGTCAGAGATATTGACGGTTCTCGCTTTTATTTAGCGTATGCTCGTTTCTACGGAAATGGAAGGTCAGAGATATTGACGGTTCTCGCTTTTATTTAGCGTATGCCCGTTTCTGCGGAAATGGAAGGTCAGAGATATTGACGATTCTCGCTTTTATTTAGCGTATGCCCATTTCTACGGAAATAGAAGGTCACAGATATTGACGATTCTCGCTTTTGTTTAGCGTATGTCGTTTTTCTACGGAAATGGAAGGTCAGAGATATTGACGATTCTCGCTTTTATTTAGCGTATGCCCGTTTCTGCGGAAATGGAAGGTCAGAGATATTGACGGTTCTCGCTTTTATTTAGCGTATGCCCATTTCTGCGGAAATGGAAGGTCAAAGATATTGACGATTCTCGCTTTTATTTAGCGTATGCCCGTTTCTGTGGAAATGGAAGGTCAGAGATATTGACGATTCTCGCTTTTATTTAGCGTATGCCCGTTTCTGCAGAAATGGAAGGTCAGAGATATTGACGGATCTCGCTTTTATTTAGCGTATGCGCGTTTCTGCGGAAATGGAAGGTCAGAGATATTGAAGATTCTCGCTTTTATATAGCATATTCCCGTTTCTGTGGAAATGGAAGGTCAGAGATATTGAAAATTCTCGCTTTTATTCAGCGTATGCCCGTTTCTGCAGAAATGGAAGGTCAGAGATATTGACGATTCTCTCTTTTATTTAGCGTATGCCCGTTTCTGCAGAAATGGAAGGTCAGAGATATTGACGATTCAAGCTTTTATTTTGCGTATGCCCGTTTCTGCGGAAATGGAAGGTCAGAGATATTGACGATTCTCGCTTTTATTTAGCGTATGCCCGTTTCTGCGGAAATGGAAGGTCAGAGATATTGACGGTTCTCGCTTTTATTTAGCGTATGCCCATTTCTGCGGAAATGGAAGGTCAAAGATATTGACGATTCTCGCTTTTATTTAGCGTATGCCCGTTTCTGTGGAAATGGAAGGTCAGAGATATTGATGATTCTCGCTTTTATTTAGCGTATGCTCGTTTCTGCGGAAATGGAAGGTCAGAGATATTGACGGTTCTCGCTTTTATTTAGCGTATGCCCGTTTCTGCAGAAATGAAAGGTCAGGGATATTGACGGTTCTCGCTTTTATTTAACGTATGCCCGTTTCTGTGGAAATGGAAGCTCAGAGATATTGAAGGTTCTCGCTTTTATTTAGCGTATGCTCGTTTCTGCAGAAATGGAAGGTCAGAGATATTGACGGTCTCGCTTTTATTTAGCATATGCCAGTTTCTGTGGAAATGGAAGGTCAGAGATATTGATGATTCTCGCTTTTATTTAGCGTATGCCCGTTTCTGCGGAAATGGAAGGTCAGGGATATTAACGGTTCTCGCTTTTATTTAGCGTATGCCCATTTCTACGGAAATAGAAGGTCAGAGATATTGACGATTCTCGCTTTTGTTTAATGTATGCCGTTTTTCTACGGAAATGGAAGGTCAGAGATATTGACGATTCTCGCTTTTATTTAGCGTATGCTCGTTTCTGCGGAAATGGAAGGTCAAAGATATTGACGATTCTCGCTTTTATAAAGCGTATGCTCGTTTCTGCAGAAATGGAAGGTCAGAGATATTGATGATTCTCGCTTTTATTTAGCGTATGCCCGTTTCTACAGAAATGGAAGGTCAGAGATATTAACGATTCTCGCTTTTATTTGCCCGTTTCTACGGAAATGGAAGGTCAGAGATATTGACGATTCTCGCTTTTATTTAGCGTATGTCCGTTTCTGCGGAAATGGAAGGTCAGAGATATTGACGACTCTCGCTTTTATTTAGCGTATGCCCGTTTCTGCAGAAATGGAAGGTCAGAGATATTGACGGTTCTCGCTTTTATTTAGCGTATGCCCGTTTCTACGGAAATGGAAGGTCAGAGATATTGACGGTTCTCGCTTTTATTTAGCGTATGCCCGTTTCTGCGGAAATGGAAGTTCAGAGATATTGACGATTCTCGCTTTTATTTAGTGTATGCCCATTTCTACGGAAATAGAAGGTCACAGATATTGACGATTCTCGCTTTTGTTTAGCGTATGTCGTTTTTCTACGGAAATGGAAGGTCAGAGATATTGACGATTCTCGCTTTTATTTAGCGTATGCCCGTTTCTGCGGAAATGGAAAGTCAGAGATATTGACGGTTCTCGCTTTTATTTAGCGTATGCCCATTTCTGCGGAACTGGAAGGTCAAAGATATTGACGATTCTCGCTTTTATTTAGCGTATGCCCGTTTCTGTGGAAATGGAAGGTCTGAGATATTGATGATTCTCGCTTTTATTTAGCGTATGCTCGTTTCTGCGGAAATGGAAGGTCAGAGATATTGACGGTTCTCGCTTTTATTTAGCGTATGCCCGTTTCTGCAGAAATGAAAGGTCAGGGATATTGACGGTTCTCGCTTTTATTTAGCGTATGCCCGTTTCTGTGGAAATGGAAGCTCAGAGATATTGAAGGTTCTCGCTTTTATTTAGCGTATGCTCGTTTCTGCAGAAATGGAAGGTCAGAGATATTGACGGTTCTCGCTTTTATTTAGCATATGCCAGTTTCTGTGGAAATGGAAGGTCAGAGATATTGATGATTCTCGCTTTTATTTAGCGTATGCCCGTTTCTGCGGAAATGGAAGGTCAGAGATATTGACGGTTCTCGCTTTTATTTAGCGTATGCCCATTTCTACGGAAATAGAAGGTCAGAGATATTGACGATTCTCGCTTTTGTTTAATGTATGCCGTTTTTCTACGGAAATGGAAGGTCAGAGATATTGACGATTCTCGCTTTTATTTAGCGTATGCTCGATTCTGCGGAAATGGAAGGTCAAAGATATTGACGATTCTCGCTTTTATAAAGCGTATGCTCGTTTCTGCAGAAATGGAAGGTCAGAGATATTGATGATTCTCGCTTTTATTTAGCGTATGCCCGTTTCTACAGAAATGGAAGGTCAGAGATATTGACGATTCTCGCTTTTATTTGCCCGTTTCTACGGAAATGGAAGGTCAGAGATATTGACGATTCTCGCTTTTATTTAGCGTATGTCCGTTTCTGCGGAAATGGAAGGTCAGAGATATTGACGACTCTCGCTTTTATTTAGCGTATGCCCGTTTCTGCAGAAATGCAAGGTCAGAGATATTGACGGTTCTCGCTTTTATTTAGCGTATGCTCGTTTCTACGGAAATGGAAGGTCAGAGATATTGACGGTTCTCGCTTTTATTTAGCGTATGCCCGTTTCTGCGGAAATGGAAGGTCAGAGATATTGACGATTCTCGCTTTTATTTAGCGTATGCCCATTTCTACGGAAATAGAAGGTCACAGATATTGACGATTCTCGCTTTTGTTTAGCGTATGTCGTTTTTCTACGGAAATGGAAGGTCAGAGATATTGACGATTCTCGCTTTTATTTAGCGTATGCCCGTTTCTGCGGAAATGGAAGGTCAGAGATATTGACGGTTCTCGCTTTTATTTAGCGTATGCCCATTTCTGCGGAAATGGAAGGTCAAAGATATTGACGATTCTCGCTTTTATTTAGCGTATGCCCGTTTCTGTGGAAATGGAAGGTCAGAGATATTGACGATTCTCGCTTTTATTTAGCGTATGCCCGTTTCTGCAGAAATGGAAGGTCAGAGATATTGACGGATCTCGCTTTTATTTAGCGTATGCGCGTTTCTGCGGAAATGGAAGGTCAGAGATATTGAAGATTCTCGCTTTTATATAGCATATTCCCGTTTCTGTGGAAATGGAAGGTCAGAGATATTGAAAATTCTCGCTTTTATTCAGCGTATGCCCGTTTCTGCAGAAATGGAAGGTCAGAGATATTGACGATTCTCTCTTTTATTTAGCGTATGCCCGTTTCTGCAGAAATGGAAGGTCAGAGATATTGACGATTCAAGCTTTTATTTTGCGTATGCCCGTTTCTGCGGAAATGGAAGGTCAGAGATATTGACGATTCTCGCTTTTATTTAGCGTATGCCCGTTTCTGCGGAAATGGAAGGTCAGAGATATTGACGATTCTCTCTTTAATTTAGCGTATGCCCGTTTCTGCAGAAATGGAAGGTCAGAGATATTGACGGTTCTCGCTTTTATTTAGCGTATGCCCGTTTCTGCAGAAATGGAAGGTCAGGGATATTGACGGTTCTCGCTTTTATTTAGCGTATGCCCGTGTCTGCGGAAATGGAAGGTCAGAGATATTGACGACTCTCGCTTTTATTTAGCGTATGCCCGTTTCTGCAGAAATGGAAGGTCAGAGATATTGACGGTTCTCGCTTTTATTTAGCGTATGCCCGTTTCTACGGAAATGGAAGGTCAGAGATATTGACGGTTCACGCTTTTATTTAGCGTATGCCCGTTTCTGCGGAAATGGAAGGTCAGAGATATTGACGGTTCTCGCTTTTATTTAGCGTATGCCCATTTCTGCGGAAATGGAAGGTCAAAGATATTGACGATTCTCGCTTTTATTTAGCGTATGCCTGTTTCTGTGGAAATGGAAGGTCAGAGATATTGATGATTCTCGCTTTTATTTAGCGTATGCTCGTTTCTGCGGAAATGGAAGGTCAGAGATATTGACGGTTCTCGCTTTTATTTAGCGTATGCCCGTTTCTGCAGAAATGAAAGGTCAGGGATATTGACGGTTCTCGCTTTTATTTAGCGTATGCCCGTTTCTGTGGAAATGGAAGCTCAGAGATATTGAAGGTTCTCGCTTTTATTTAGCGTATGCTCGTTTCTGCAGAAATGGAAGGTCAGAGATATTGACGGTTCTCGCTTTTATTTAGCATATGCCCGTTTCTGTGGAAATGGAAGGTCAGAGATATTGATGATTCTCGCTTTTATTTAGCGTATGCCCGTTTCTGCGGAAATGGAAGGTCAGAGATATTGACGGTTCTCGCTTTTATTTAGCGTATGCCCATTTCTACGGAAATAGAAGGTCAGAGATATTGACGATTCTCGCTTTTGTTTAATGTATGCCGTTTTTCTACGGAAATGGAAGGTCAGAGATATTGACGATTCTCGCTTTTATTTAGCGTATGCTCGTTTCTGCGGAAATGGAAGGTCAAAGATATTGACGATTCTCGCTTTTATAAAGCGTATGCTCGTTTCTGCAGAAATGGAAGGTCAGAGATATTGATGATTCTCGCTTTTATTTAGCGTATGCCCGTTTCTACAGAAATGGAAGGTCAGAGATATTGACGATTCTCGCTTTTATTTGCCCGTTTCTACGGAAATGGAAGGTCAGAGATATTGACGATTCTAGCTTTTATTTAGCGTATGTCCGTTTCTGCGGAAATGGAAGGTCAGAGATATTGACGACTCTCGCTTTTATTTAGCGTATGCCCGTTTCTGCAGAAATGGAAGGTCAGAGATATTGACGGTTCTCGCTTTTATTTAGCGTATGCCCGTTTCTACGGAAATGGAAGGTCAGAGATATTGACGGTTCTCGCTTTTATTTAGCATATGCCCGTTTCTGCGGAAATGGAAGGTCAGAGATATTGACGATTCTCGCTTTTATTTAGCGTATGCCCATTTCTACGGAAATAGAAGGTCACAGATATTGACGATTCTCGCTTTTGTTTAGCGTATGTCGTTTTTCTACGGAAATGGAAGGTCAGAGATATTGACGATTCTCGCTTTTATTTAGCGTATGCCCGTTTCTGCGGAAATGGAAGGTCAGAGATATTGACGGTTCTCGCTTTTATAAAGCGTATGCTTGTTTCTACGGAAATGGAAGGTCAGAGATATTGATAATTCTCGCTTTTATTTAGCGTATGCCCGTTTCTACAGAAATGGAAGGTCAGAGATATTGACGATTCTCGCTTTTATTTAGATATGCCTGTTTCTACGGAAATGGAAGGTCAGAGATATTGACGATTCTCGCTTTTATTTAGCGTATGTCCGTTTCTGCGGAAATGGAAGGTCAGAGATATTGACGACTCTCGCTTTTATTTAGCGTATGCCCGTTTCTGCAGAAATGGAAGGTCAGAGATATTGACGGTTCTCGCTTTTATTTTGTGTATGCCCGTTTCTGCGGAAATGGAAGGTCAGAGATATTGACGGTTCTCGCTTTTATTTAGCGTATGCCCGTTTCTGTGGAAATGGAAGGTCAAAGATATTGAAGGTTCTCGCTTTTATTTAGCGTATGCCCGTTTCTGCAGAAATGGAAGGTCAGAGATATTGACGGTTCTCGCTTTTATTTAGCATATGCCAGTTTCTGTGGAAATGGAAGGTCAGAGATATTGATGATTCTCGCTTTTATTTAGCGTATGCCCATTTCTACGGAAATAGAAGGTCAGAGATATTGACGATTCTCGCTTTTGTTTAACGTATGCCGTTTTTCTACTGAAATGGAAGGTCAGAGATATTGACGAATCTCGCTTTTATTTAGCGTATGCCCGTTTCTGCGGAAATGGAAGGTCAAAGATATTGACGGTTCTCGCTTTTATAAAGCGTATGCCCGTTTCTGCGGAAATGGAAGGTCAGAGATATTGACGACTCTCGCTTTTATTTAGCGTATGCCCGTTTCTGCAGAAATGGAAGGTCATAGATATTGACGGTTCTCGCTTTTATTTAGCGTATGCCCGTCTCTACGGAAATGGAAGGTCAGAGATATTGACGATTCTCGCTTTTATTTAGCGTATGTCCGTTTCTGCGGAAATGGAAGGTCAGAGATATTGACGACTCTAGCTTTTATTTAGCGTATGCCCGTTTCTGCAGAAATGGAAGGTCTGAGATATTGACGGTTCTCGCTTTTATTTAGCGTATGCCCGTTTCTACGGAAATGGAAGGTCAGAGATATTGACGGTTCTCGCTTTTATTTAGCGTATGCCCATTTCTGCGGAAATGGAAGGTCAGAGATATTGACGGTTCTCGCTTTTATTTAGCGTATGCCCATTTCTGCGGAAATGGAAGGTCAAAGATATTGACGATTCTCGCTTTTATTTAGCGTATGCCCGTTTCTGTGGAAATGGAAGGTCAGAGATATTGACGACTCTCGCTTTTATTTAGCGTATGCCCGTTTCTGCAGAAATGGAAGGTCAGAGATATTGACGGTTCTCGCTTTTATTTAGCGTATGCGCGTTTCTGCGGAAATGGAAGGTCAGAGATATTGACGATTCTCGCTTTTATATAGCATATGCCCGTTTCTGTGGAAATGGAAGGTCAGAGATATTGACAATTCTCGCTTTTATTCAGCGTATGCCCGTTTCTGCGGAAATGGAAGGTCAGAGATATTGATGATTCTCTCTTTTATTTAGCGTATGCCCGTTTCTGCAGAAATGGAAGGTCAGAGATATTGACGATTCAAGCTTTTATTTTGCGTATGCCCGTTTCTGCGGAAATGGAAGGTCAGAGATATTGACGATTCTCGCTTTTATTTAGCGTATGCCCGTTTCTGCGGAAATGGAAGGTCAGAGATATTGACGATTCTCTCTTTTATTTAGCGTATGCCCGTTTCTGCAGAAATGGAAGGTCAGAGATATTGACGGTTCTCGCTTTTATTTAGCGTATGCCCGTTTCTGCAGAAATGGAAGGTCAGAGATATTGACGATTCTCGCTTTTATTTGCCCGTTTCTACGGAAATGGAAGGTCAGAGATATTGACGATTCTAGCTTTTATTTAGCGTATGTCCGTTTCTGCGGAAATGGAAGGTCAGAGATATTGACGACTCTCGCTTTTATTTAGCGTATGCCCGTTTCTGCAGAAATGGAAGGTCAGAGATATTGACGGTTCTCGCTTTTATTTAGCGTATGCCCGTTTCTACGGAAATGGAAGGTCAGAGATATTGACGGTTCTCGCTTTTAGTTAGCGTATGCCCGTTTCTGCGGAAATGGAAGGTCAGAGATATTGACGATTCTCGCTTTTATTTAGCGTATGCCCATTTCTACGGAAATAGAAGGTCACAGATATTGACGATTCTCGCTTTTGTTTAGCGTATGTCGTTTTTCTACGGAAATGGAAGGTCAGAGATATTGACGATTCTCGCTTTTATTTAGCGTATGCCCGTTTCTGCGGAAATGGAAGGTCAGAGATATTGACGGTTCTCGCTTTTATAAAGCGTATGCTCGTTTCTACGGAAATGGAAGGTCAGAGATATTGATAATTCTCGCTTTTATTTAGCGTATGCCCGTTTCTACAGAAATGGAAGGTCAGAGATATTGACGATTCTCGCTTTTATTTAGATATGCCTGTTTCTACGGAAATGGAAGCTCAGAGATATTGACGATTCTCGCTTTTATTTAGCGTATGTCCGTTTCTGCGGAAATGGAAGGTCAGAGATATTGACGACTCTCGCTTTTATTTAGCGTATGCCCGTTTCTGCAGAAATGGAAGGTCAGAGATATTGACGGTTCTCGCTTTTATTTTGTGTATGCCCGTTTCTGCGGAAATGGAAGGTCAGAGATATTGACGGTTCTCGCTTTTATTTAGCGTATGCCCGTTTCTGTGGAAATGGAAGGTCAAAGATATTGAAGGTTCTCGCTTTTATTTAGCGTATGCCCGTTTCTGCAGAAATGGAAGGTCAGAGATATTGACGGTTCTCGCTTTTATTTAGCATATGCCAGTTTCTGTGGAAATGGAAGGTCAGAGATATTGATGATTCTCGCTTTTATTTAGCGTATGCCCATTTCTACGGAAATAGAAGGTCAGAGATATTGACGATTCTCGCTTTTGTTTAACGTATGCCGTTTTTCTACTGAAATGGAAGGTCAGAGATATTGACGATTCTCGCTTTTATTTAGCGTATGCCCGTTTCTGCGGAAATGGAAGGTCAGAGATATTGACGGTTCTCGCTTTTATAAAGCGTATGCCCGTTTCTGCGGAAATGGAAGGTCAGAGATATTGACGACTCTCGCTTTTATTTAGCGTATGCCCGTTTCTGCAGAAATGGAAGGTCATAGATATTGACGGTTCTCGCTTTTATTTAGCGTATGCCCGTCTCTATGGAAATGGAAGGTCAGAGATATTGACGATTCTCGCTTTTATTTAGCGTATGTCCGTTTCTGCGGAAATGGAAGGTCAGAGATATTGACGACTCTAGCTTTTATTTAGCGTATGCCCGTTTCTGCAGAAATGGAAGGTCTGAGATATTGACGGTTCTCGCTTTTATTTAGCGTATGCCCGTTTCTACGGAAATGGAAGGTCAGAGATATTGACGGTTCTCGCTTTTATTTAGCGTATGCCCATTTCTGCGGAAATGGAAGGTCAGAGATATTGACGGTTCTCGCTTTTATTTAGCGTATGCCCATTTCTGCGGAAATGGAAGGTCAAAGATATTGACGATTCTCGCTTTTATTTAGCGTATGCCCGTTTCTGTGGAAATGGAAGGTCAGAGATATTGACGACTCTCGCTTTTATTTAGCGTATGCCCGTTTCTGCAGAAATGGAAGGTCAGAGATATTGACGGTTCTCGCTTTTATTTAGCGTATGCGCGTTTCTGCGGAAATGGAAGGTCAGAGATATTGACGATTCTCGCTTTTATATAGCATATGCCCGTTTCTGTGGAAATGGAAGGTCAGAGATATTGACAATTCTCGCTTTTATTCAGCGTATGCCCGTTTCTGCGGAAATGGAAGGTCAGAGATATTGATGATTCTCTCTTTTATTTAGCGTATGCCCGTTTCTGCAGAAATGGAAGGTCAGAGATATTGACGATTCAAGCTTTTATTTTGCGTATGCCCGTTTCTGCGGAAATGGAAGGTCAGAGATATTGACGATTCTCGCTTTTATTTAGCGTATGCCCGTTTCTGCGGAAATGGAAGGTCAGAGATATTGACGATTCTCTCTTTTATTTAGCGTATGCCCGTTTCTGCAGAAATGGAAGGTCAGAGATATTGACGGTTCTCGCTTTTATTTAGCGTATGCCCGTTTCTGCAGAAATGGAAGGTCAGAGATATTGACGATTCTCGCTTTTATTTGCCCGTTTCTACGGAAATGGAAGGTCAGAGATATTGACGATTCTAGCTTTTATTTAGCGTATGTCCGTTTCTGCGGAAATGGAAGGTCAGAGATATTGACGACTCTCGCTTTTATTTAGCGTATGCCCGTTTCTGCAGAAATGGAAGGTCAGAGATATTGACGGTTCTCGCTTTTATTTAGCGTATGCCCGTTTCTACGGAAATGGAAGGTCAGAGATATTGACGGTTCTCGCTTTTAGTTAGCGTATGCCCGTTTCTGCGGAAATGGAAGGTCAGAGATATTGACGATTCTCGCTTTTATTTAGCGTATGCCCATTTCTACGGAAATAGAAGGTCACAGATATTGACGATTCTCGCTTTTGTTTAGCGTATGTCGTTTTTCTACGGAAATGGAAGGTCAGAGATATTGACGATTCTCGCTTTTATTTAGCGTATGCCCGTTTCTGCGGAAATGGAAGGTCAGAGATATTGACGGTTCTCGCTTTTATAAAGCGTATGCTCGTTTCTACGGAAATGGAAGGTCAGAGATATTGATAATTCTCGCTTTTATTTAGCGTATGCCCGTTTCTACAGAAATGGAAGGTCAGAGATATTGACGATTCTCGCTTTTATTTAGTGTATGCCTGTTTCTACGGAAATGGAAGGTCAGAGATATTGACGATTCTCGCTTTTATTTAGCGTATGTCCGTTTCTGCGGAAATGGAAGGTCAGAGATATTAACGACTCTCGCTTTTATTTAGCGTATGCCCGTTTCTGCAGAAATGGAAGGTCAGAGATATTGACGGTTCTCGCTTTTATTTTGTGTATGCCCGTTTCTGCGGAAATGGAAGGTCAGAGATATTGACGGTTCTCGCTTTTATTTAGCGTATGCCCGTTTCTGTGGAAATGGAAGGTCAAAGATATTGAAGGTTCTCGCTTTTATTTAGCGTATGCCCGTTTCTGCAGAAATGGAAGGTCAGAGATATTGACGGTTCTCGCTTTTATTTAGCATATGCCAGTTTCTGTGGAAATGGAAGGTCAGAGATATTGATGATTCTCGCTTTTATTTAGCGTATGCCCGTTTCTGCGGAAATGGAAGGTCAGAGATATTGACGATTCTCGCTTTTATTTAGCGTATGCCCATTTCTACGGAAATAGAAGGTCAGAGATATTGACGATTCTCGCTTTTGTTTAACGTATGCCGTTTTTCTACTGAAATGGAAGGTCAGAGATATTGACGATTCTCGCTTTTATTTAGCGTATGCCCGTTTCTGCGGAAATGGAAGGTCAGAGATATTGACGGTTCTCGCTTTTATAAAGCGTATGCCCGTTTCTGCGGAAATGGAAGGTCAGAGATATTGACGACTCTCGCTTTTATTTAGCGTATGCCCGTTTCTGCAGAAATGGAAGGTCATAGATATTGACGGTTCTCGCTTTTATTTAGCGTATGCCCGTCTCTACGGAAATGGAAGGTCAGAGATATTGACGATTCTCGCTTTTATTTAGCGTATGTCCGTTTCTGCGGAAATGGAAGGTCAGAGATATTGACGACTCTAGCTTTTATTTAGCGTATGCCCGTTTCTGCAGAAATGGAAGGTCTGAGATATTGACGGTTCTCGCTTTTATTTAGCGTATGCCCGTTTCTACGGAAATTGAAGGTCAGAGATATTGACGGTTCTCGCTTTTATTTAGCGTATGCCCATTTCTGCGGAAATGGAAGGTCAGAGATATTGACGGTTCTCGCTTTTATTTAGCGTATGCCCATTTCTGCGGAAATGGAAGGTCAAAGATATTGACGATTCTCGCTTTTATTTAGCGTATGTCCGTTTCTGTGGAAATGGAAGGTCAGAGATATTGACGACTCTCGCTTTTATTTAGCGTATGCCCGTTTCTGCAGAAATGGAAGGTCAGAGATATTGACGGTTCTCGCTTTTATTTAGCGTATGCGCGTTTCTGCGGAAATGGAAGGTCAGAGATATTGACGATTCTCGCTTTTATATAGCATATGCCCGTTTTTGTGGAAATGGAAGGTCAGAGATATTGACAATTCTCGCTTTTATTCAGCGTATGCCCGTTTCTGCGGAAATGGAAGGTCAGAGATATTGATGATTCTCTCTTTTATTTAGCGTATGCCCGTTTCTGCAGAAATGGAAGGTCAGAGATATTGACGATTCAAGCTTTTATTTTGCGTATGCCCGTTTCTGCGGAAATGGAAGGTCAGAGATATTGACGATTCTCGCTTTTATTTAGCGTATGCCCGTTTCTGCGGAAATGGAAGGTCAGAGATATTGACGATTCTCTCTTTTATTTAGCGTATGCCCGTTTCTGCAGAAATGGAAGGTCAGAGATATTGACGGTTCTCGCTTTTATTTAGCGTATGCCCGTTTCTGCAGAAATGGAAGGTCAGAGATATTGACGATTCTCGCTTTTATTTGCCCGTTTCTACGGAAATGGAAGGTCAGAGATATTGACGATTCTAGCTTTTATTTAGCGTATGTCCGTTTCTGCGGAAATGGAAGGTCAGAGATATTGACGACTCTCGCTTTTATTTAGCGTATGCCCGTTTCTGCAGAAATGGAAGGTCAGAGATATTGACGGTTCTCGCTTTTATTTAGCGTATGCCCGTTTCTACGGAAATGGAAGGTCAGAGATATTGACGGTTCTCGCTTTTATTTAGCGTATGCCCGTTTCTGCGGAAATGGAAGGTCAGAGATATTGACGATTCTCGCTTTTATTTAGCGTATGCCCGTTTCTGCAGAAATGGAAGGTCAGAGATATTGACGGTTCTCGCTTTTATTTAGCGTATGCCCGTTTCTACGGAAATGGAAGGTCAGAGATATTGACGGTTCTCGCTTTTATTTAGCGTATGCCCGTTTCTGCGGAAATGGAAGGTCAGAGATATTGACGATTCTCGCTTTTATTTAGCGTATGCCCATTTCTACGGAAATAGAAGGTCACAGATATTGACGATTCTCGCTTTTGTTTAGCGTATGTCGTTTTTCTACGGAAATGGAAGGTCAGAGATATTGACGATTCTCGCTTTTATTTAGCGTATGCCCGTTTCTGCGGAAATGGAAGGTCAGAGATATTGACGGTTCTCGCTTTTATAAAGCGTATGCTCGTTTCTACGGAAATGGAAGCTCAGAGATATTCATAATTCTCGCTTTTATTTAGCGTATGCCCGTTTGTACAGAAATGGAAGGTCAGAGATATTGACGATTCTCGCTTTTATTTAGCATATGCCCGTCTCTACGGAAATGGAAGGTCAGAGATATTGACGATTCTCGCTTTTATTTAGCGTATGTCCGTTTCTGCGGAAATGGAAGGTCAGAGATATTGACGACTCTAGCTTTTATTTAGCGTATGCCCGTTTCTGCAGAAATGGAAGGTCTGAGATATTGACGGTTCTCGCTTTTATTTAGCGTATGCCCGTTTCTACGGAAATTGAAGGTCAGAGATATTGACGGTTCTCGCTTTTATTTAGCGTATGCCCATTTCTGCGGAAATGGAAGGTCAGAGATATTGACGGTTCTCGCTTTTATTTAGCGTATGCCCATTTCTGCGGAAATGGAAGGTCAAAGATATTGACGATTCTCGCTTTTATTTAGCGTATGTCCGTTTCTGTGGAAATGGAAGGTCAGAGATATTGACGACTCTCGCTTTTATTTAGCGTATGCCCGTTTCTGCAGAAATGGAAGGTCAGAGATATTGACGGTTCTCGCTTTTATTTAGCGTATGCGCGTTTCTGCGGAAATGGAAGGTCAGAGATATTGACGATTCTCGCTTTTATATAGCATATGCCCGTTTTTGTGGAAATGGAAGGTCAGAGATATTGACAATTCTCGCTTTTATTCAGCGTATGCCCGTTTCTGCGGAAATGGAAGGTCAGAGATATTGATGATTCTCTCTTTTATTTAGCGTATGCCCGTTTCTGCAGAAATGGAAGGTCAGAGATATTGACGATTCAAGCTTTTATTTTGCGTATGCCCGTTTCTGCGGAAATGGAAGGTCAGAGATATTGACGATTCTCGCTTTTATTTAGCGTATGCCCGTTTCTGCGGAAATGGAAGGTCAGAGATATTGACGATTCTCTCTTTTATTTAGCGTATGCCCGTTTCTGCAGAAATGGAAGGTCAGAGATATTGACGGTTCTCGCTTTTATTTAGCGTATGCCCGTTTCTGCAGAAATGGAAGGTCAGAGATATTGACGATTCTCGCTTTTATTTGCCCGTTTCTACGGAAATGGAAGGTCAGAGATATTGACGATTCTAGCTTTTATTTAGCGTATGTCCGTTTCTGCGGAAATGGAAGGTCAGAGATATTGACGACTCTCGCTTTTATTTAGCGTATGCCCGTTTCTGCAGAAATGGAAGGTCAGAGATATTGACGGTTCTCGCTTTTATTTAGCGTATGCCCGTTTCTACGGAAATGGAAGGTCAGAGATATTGACGGTTCTCGCTTTTATTTAGCGTATGCCCGTTTCTGCGGAAATGGAAGGTCAGAGATATTGACGATTCTCGCTTTTATTTAGCGTATGCCCGTTTCTGCAGAAATGGAAGGTCAGAGATATTGACGGTTCTCGCTTTTATTTAGCGTATGCCCGTTTCTACGGAAATGGAAGGTCAGAGATATTGACGGTTCTCGCTTTTATTTAGCGTATGCCCGTTTCTGCGGAAATGGAAGGTCAGAGATATTGACGATTCTCGCTTTTATTTAGCGTATGCCCATTTCTACGGAAATAGAAGGTCACAGATATTGACGATTCTCGCTTTTGTTTAGCGTATGTCGTTTTTCTACGGAAATGGAAGGTCAGAGATATTGACGATTCTCGCTTTTATTTAGCGTATGCCCGTTTCTGCGGAAATGGAAGGTCAGAGATATTGACGGTTCTCGCTTTTATAAAGCGTATGCTCGTTTCTACGGAAATGGAAGCTCAGAGATATTGATAATTCTCGCTTTTATTTAGCGTATGCCCGTTTGTACAGAAATGGAAGGTCAGAGATATTGACGATTCTCGCTTTTATTTAGCATATGCCTGTTTCTACGGAAATGGAAGGTCAAAGATATTGACGATTCTCGCTTTTATTTAGCGTATGTCCGTTTCTGCGGAAATGGAAGGTCAGAGATATTGACGACTCTCGCTTTTATTTAGCGTATGCCCGTTTCTGCAGAAATGGAAGGTCAGAGATATTGACGGTTCTCGCTTTTATTTTGTGTATGCCCGTTTCTGCGGAAATGGAAGGTCAGAGATATTGACGGTTCTCGCTTTTATTTAGCGTATGCCCGTTTCTGTGGAAATGGAAGGTCAGAGATATTGAAGGTTCTCGCTTTTATTTAGCGTATGCCCGTTTCTGCAGAAATGGAAGGTCAGAGATATTGACGGTTCTCGCTTTTATTTAGCATATGCCAGTTTCTGTGGAAATGGAAGGTCAGAGATATTGATGATTCTCGCTTTTATTTAGCGTATGCCCGTTTCTGCGGAAATGGAAGGTCAGAGATATTGACGATTCTCGCTTTTATTTAGCGTATGCCCATTTCTACGGAAATAGAAGGTCAGAGATATTGACGATTCTCGTTTTTGTTTAACGTATGCCGTTTTTCTACTGAAATGGAAGGTCAGAGATATTGACGATTCTCGCTTTTATTTAGCGTATGCCCGTTTCTGCGGAAATGGAAGGTCAGAGATATTGACGGTTCTCGCTTTTATAAAGCGTATGCCCGTTTCTGCGGAAATGGAAGGTCAGAGATATTGACGACTCTCGCTTTTATTTAGCGTATGCCCGTTTCTACAGAAATGGAAGGTCATAGATATTGACGGTTCTCGCTTTTATTTAGCGTATGCCCGTCTCTACGGAAATGGAAGGTCAGAGATATTGACGATTCTCGCTTTTATTTAGCGTATGTCCGTTTCTGCGGAAATGGAAGGTCAGAGATATTGACGACTCTAGCTTTTATTTAGCATATGCCCGTTTCTGCAGAAATGGAAGGTCTGAGATATTGACGGTTCTCGCTTTTATTTAGCGTATGCCCGTTTCTACGGAAATGGAAGGTCAGAGATATTGACGGTTCTCGCTTTTATTTAGCGTATGCCCATTTCTGCGGAAATGGAAGGTCAGAGATATTGACGGTTCTCGCTTTTATTTAGCGTATGCCCATTTCTGCGGAAATGGAAGGTCAAAGATATTGACGATTCTCGCTTTTATTTAGCGTATGCCCGTTTCTGTGGAAATGGAAGGTCAGAGATATTGACGACTCTCGCTTTTATTTAGCGTATGCCCGTTTCTGCAGAAATGGAAGGTCAGAGATATTGACGGTTCTCGCTTTTATTTAGCGTATGCGCGTTTCTGCGGAAATGGAAGGTCAGAGATATTGACGATTCTCGCTTTTATATAGCATATGCCCGTTTCTGTGGAAATGGAAGGTCAGAGATATTGACAATTCTCGCTTTTATTCAGCGTATGCCCGTTTCTGCGGAAATGGAAGGTCAGAGATATTGATGATTCTCTCTTTTATTTAGCGTATGCCCGTTTCTGCAGAAATGGAAGGTCAGAGATATTGACGATTCAAGCTTTTATTTTGCGTATGCCCGTTTCTGCGAAAATGGAAGGTCATAGATATTGACGATTCTCGCTTTTATTTAGCGTATGCCCGTTTCTGCGGAAATGGAAGGTCAGAGATATTGATGATTCTCTCTTTTATTTAGCGTATGCCCGTTTCTGTAGAAATGGAAGGTCAGAGATATTGACGGTTCTCGCTTTTATTTAGCGTATGCCCGTTTCTGCAGAAATGGAAGGTCAGGGATATTGACGATTCTCGCTTTTATTCAGCGTATGCCCGTTTCTGTGGAAATGGAAGGTCAGAGATATTGAAGGTTCTCTCTTTTATTTAGCGTATGCCCGTTTCTGCAGAAATGGAAGGTCAGAGATATTGACGATTCAAGCTTTTATTTTGCGTATGCCCGTTTCTGCGGAAATGGAAGGTCAGAGATATTGACGATTCTCGCTTTTATTTAGCGTATGCCCGTTTCTGCGGAAATGGAAGGTCAGAGATATTGACAATTCTCGCTTTTATTCAGCGTATGCCCGTTTCTGCGGAAATGGAAGGTCAGAGATATTGACGATTCTCTCTTTTATTTAGCGTATGCCCGTTTCTGCAGAAATGGAAGGTCAGAGATATTGACGGTTCTCGCTTTTATTAAGTGTATGCCCGTTTCTGCATAAATGGAAGGTCAGGGATATTGACGGTTCTCGCTTTTATTTAGCGTATGCCCGTTTCTGTGGAAATGGAATTCAGAGATATTGAAGGTTCTCGCTTTTATTTAGCGTATGCTCGTTTCTGCAGAAATGGAAGGTCAGAGATATTGACGGTTCTCGCTTTTATTTAGCATATGCCCGTTTCTGTGGAAATGGAAGGTCAGAGATATTGATGATTCTCGCTTTTATTTAGCGTATGCCCGTTTCTGCGAAAATGGAAGGTCAGAGATATTGACGATTCACGCTTTTATTTAGCGTATGCCCATTTCTACGGAAATAGAAGGTCAGAGATATTGACGATTCTCGCTTTTGTTTAACGTATGTCGTTTTTCTACGGAAATGGAAGGTCAGAGATATTGACGATTCAAGCTTTTATTTTGCGTATGCCCGTTTCTACGGAAATGGAAGGTCAGAGATATTGACAATTCTCGCTTTTATTTAGCATATGCCCGTTTCTGCGGAAATGGAAGGTCAGAGATATTGACGATTCTCTCTTTTATTTAGTGTATGCCCGTTTCTGAAGAAATGGAAGGTCAGAGATATTGACGGTTCTCGCTTTTATTTAGCGTATGCCCGTTTCTGCAAAAATGGAAGGTCAGGGATATTGACGGTTCTCACTTTTATTTAGCGTATGCCCGTTTCTGTGGAAATGGAAGGTCAGAGATATTGAAGGTTCTCGCTTTTATTTAGCGTATGCTCGTTTCTGCAGAAATGGAAGGTCAGAGATATTGACGGTTCTCGCTTTTATTTAGCATATGCCAGTTTCTGTGGAAATGGAAGGTCAGAGATATTGATGATTCTCGCTTTTATTTAGCGTATGCCCATTTCTGCAGAAATGGAAGGTCAGAGATATTGACGGTTCTCGCTTTTATTTAGCGTATGCCCATTTCTGCGGAAATGGAAGGTCAAAGATATTGACGATTCTCGCTTTTATTTAGCGTATTCCGTTTCTGTGGAAATGGAAGGTCAGAGATATTGACGGTTCTCGCTTTTATTTAGCGTATGCACGTTTCTACGGAAAATGAAGGTCAGAGATATTGATGTTGTGCTTTACGTAGTGCCTGCTTGTTTCTTCGGAGATGGAAGGTTAAGGATAACATTTTGATAGGGTCTTGTGACTCGGTTCCCGCTTATTGTAGCGTATATTTGAAGATTGATTGTTGTTGATCTAATATATGGATTCAACACCTGTGGCGTCACGCAGGTGATTAATATTGAAATCAGGTTCTGTATTAGATGATTGGTCAGTTTGTTGCCGTGACAACCGGATTCGATTGTCTGGATTTTTGTCCCCCAAGCAGTTTGTGCAATTTATTTCTTTGGTTGGCAAATTTCTGGGTTCTTTGGTATTCAACCGTCTTCTACCTTGATTGGCTGAAAGCTGTTCGCTTTTCATCCAGTCGGGTCCAAGTCGCTTGAATAGGGGCAGCTGTTGCACCCTAAAATTTGCCTAACCTTTTTCTCACTTGGTTTATGTTTCATTGCATTAGCATGTCATTGATCTAGCATTTGCATAACATAGCATTGTTCATATAGCAGGGGATCAAGTGTGGTTTATATCAAGAGGAGCCTATCTATAGGTCTTATTCAAGCTTGAGAAGTCACCAAAGTCATCAGGAAGAGGGTTGGGTTCTTGAGAAGTTTGGTTGTTTGTATGTGGCTAATCTCCTAACCTGAGGACCAATTGAAGACCATCAGTGGGTTGTGGAGCCTTGGTCATGGATAGGATATGTGGATAGAGCTCATAGAGTTCCTTGAGGGTCATGGTGGAGCTCAGTCAAGTCATTATGCCAAGTGTGAAGAGCCATAGTTGAGGGTGTTGCCATTAGGGTTTTTGCCTGGTCAACCTTGAGTCAACTGTGCAATTGAAGAGGATCAAAGCCAATTCTAAGTCTTTGTAATCATGGAAGGTTTTGTTGAGATACAAGAAGTGATATTCCAAGATCAATCCCAGAAAAGTTCAAAGTGTGAGGAGTTGCTAAACTAGGGTTCTCAGGGTAAAATCCCCTATTTAGTGCCTAACTTCAAGACCACTTATCTCAAGACACAAGTTTCATCTCAACTTTTGGCCAACATGAAACTTGTAGAGCATGCTCGTAGCTTTAATTTGAGTACTAGAAGTCCTCCATTGGATCTATAGAACTCAAGTTATGATCTAGACAAGTTACAGGTCATCAGATGAATGTGAAATTTGTCTGCAAAAGTTAACCAACTTCCAAGGAACTTTTGACCTAGAAGGATGTTTCTCCTCAAATTTTGGCTAACATGAAAGTTGTAGGTATTGATCTTAGCTTTCCAAATTGTACTAGAAGTCTTTCATATTATTTGTAGAACTTAAGTTATGAGGTTTACAAGTCAGGGGTATTTTGGGAAAGTGAGATTATAGGTCATTTGGCATTATAGGTCATTTTCACTATGTTGCACACTTCAAATGAAGTTTTGTCCAACACAAAACTTGCTCAAAATGGGATTTTTAGGTCAACCATGTATTCATGATGCATTGATTTAGCTTAGAGTGAGACTTGGTTTGAAGGAAATTGATAAAAGGGGAATTTAAAGGCATTTATGTGAAAAAATTCAAATTAAATCATGTGTGTTCAAACAAGACAAAATGTGTGCTCATTTTAACCAGAAACATCATTTGGAACATAATGGCAATATTAGAAATTTCATTTGAGGCATAATTCATGGTGTTTCAACTTGATACTTCATGAGGAAGAAACATATCCAACCTTGGCCATGGGATGGAGTTAAGCTCTCAAATTGATCCATACACTTTCCACAATACACAAAGACTGCAATTGAAGCTTCTTGGAGAAGGAACTAGTGCAAATTCGTGTACACCATAGTTGGATTTTCAAGCAAAAGTGAAAAGTTGGATCTCACTGTTTGGGCCTCCAAATCACCCAAACTCACTCTATATAAGTTTAGAGGAAGGTTTAGATCAAGGTTGGTGCTGTTTTCGTGCTAGAGCCAGAGATTGTAGAGTGAATTTCAAGGGAGCAAGTGCAAATCGTGTTTTCATTTCTAGAGTAATTCAAGGCAAATTGAGGATTCAATCATCTTCAGCATCAATCATAGAGTGTATCTGCACAGTTTGAAGCCAAGGATCGTGCCCTAACTGCTCCAATTTGAAGCTGCAACTCAGGTATGCAACTTTCAAAATTGTTGTAGATTCATGATGATCTAGCATTTTTTAGCATGAGGTTAAGGTTTAGGAGAGATTATAGATGGATTCTGGATCAAAATTGTGGAGTTTAGAGGCAAATTGAGGTGTGAGCGATTTTCTGTTTGGATGCGAATCTCCCTGATTATTGAGAGTTAACATGATCTAGATAGTTTAGGATAATCTATGAAGCATGGGGAATTAATCCATGGCTTTAGATTGAACTTTGATGATGATCAAAATTACAGAGTGATTTCTGTTTGCGTTCGAATTTTGAAATGCATGAGGAATTAGGAGAAAAGGACATTGGATTTGAGATCAGCATGAAAAATGGAGTGGAACTATGTAGATTTTGTTAAGGTTTGATGACTTGTAATTGGAGCTCGCCGGAGAAGACGGTGGCACGGCCACCAGACCACCACACCTGAACTTCCCTCTCTTTTCTGATTTGAATGAGGACGAAGGTCATGATCCGTTGGATTGATTTGGAAGAGGAGACTTGGTATCCCAATCGTGCACTCATCATTCACTCTCAGAAGTTGGACTTTGACCCCTCTAAACGCTGCGTATCATTTATGTGCTGGCAGCTTCCAGCACGTGGGATTGGTTTGACTGGTCCCCTGATCAAGTGGTCCTGATATTTTCTTGCCTTTTATTTTCTTTAATTCCTTTTTCTTTTATTTTAATTGCTTGTTTCATGTTTAATTCATATTAAATCCAATTTTGCTCAGAAAAATAAAATAAAAATATGTGGATGATCTAGATTTAATTTCTGATTTTTTGGTGCTGTTACATTTTATTTTCATGCAATTTTCAATTTAATTTGATTTTTTGCATTTTGTTTAATTATTTAATTTTGGCTTATTTCTTCATTTTCTTGCTGATTTTTGTATGGCTGATTGGTATTGAATTTGAATGAGATTTTTTGCTGGTTGCTAGTATAGAGATGCATGATCCCTTAGGAATTATTTCATGATTTTTAGATAACTTTAGGTTCTATTTTGGATTAGGTTCCCATGACCTTCCATTTTAGGGTTCCCCTTTGATAACTTTAAGTTTAGGAATTCTTTAGTGGCTTTCCCTTTAGATTTAGGCCCTGAACTTTCTACTATAGGCAGCTAACACATGTAGGTTACCTTAGAAAATTTTATAGGATTTTATGAGATGATTTAGTATTTTTCATAGATTTAAAACTTAGGCTAGTTTTAAGATGCCTTCAACATAACACTTGCACTAGTTGAACTTCAATGGTGGCCCATAGCATACGATAAGCTTTCCATTCCTTTTGGATAGTGTTTTAGACATGTAGAAGCTTCTGTTTGCTTGATTGTGGTGTTTGGTTTTGGTGTTTAGACCTCCTTTTGGTAGCTTTCTTTGAGCTTGATCAATTAGGGTTTAGGAAGAGCTTAGTTTGATTTCTCTTTCTTCACATAAACATGGATTGCTTTGATTGCTTTCCATTCTCATCCTATGATACAAGGTCCCTATGTGGAAGCCTCATCCCTCCTTTAGAAGGATGTGTGGCATATCACAAGAGGTAGAACCTTTGAGGATGCCTATCTCAGATGTATGGTTGAGTGCCATGATGGATTCCCTTGGTTTCCATCATGCTTCCCATCATCAATCAATAATCTTGATGTTAACTCTCTTCTTTCTTGTTGGAGCATGAAGTTGGAGCTTTCCTTTCCTTCTCTTGAAGATGATTTGGACTTGAAGTGGGCTACAGACTGTTTGATGGTTTTGTTGTTGATCTGCTTTGCTGTTGAGCTGCTTGTCTGCTATTTTGTTTGTTGTGCTTTCTGATTGCTTTGCTTGTGTGACTGCTTGGTGTGTTGCATTAGGCTAGGAATCATGTAGAGGATTTTAGGCCTAAGAGAATCCTAAAGGTTGATTTTCTCCCTTTGCTTGTCTGCATTAGAGGTTGATTCTGGCTCCCTCTGCTTGACTATTATTGCTTGGCTTTGCTTGTTGGCTTAAGGTTGAGTCTGTCTCCCTTGCCTGTGCTTTGTGTGTTGCCTCTGGCTTGTTTGCTCTAGAAGTTGATTTTGGCTCCTTCTGCTTGTGTTGTTGCATTGCATGCATTTTATTTACAGTTATTTCTTTACAGTTATTTCTTTTGTTGTTGTTTTCCTTTGCCATGTTCCCCTAGGAACTCTGACTTCTCTTATTCAAGAGAAGTTGTGACAGACATTAGGGTTCTAACCATGCATTATAACATTAGGTAGTTCCCTTCTAACCTCAACCATAGGATCAACTTTGCATGACAACTTTAGGATTGGATCAGTTCCCCTTTAGTGCGTCCTTTCTCTTCTCATCTTCAAACAAATCAAAATACAGTAATAAAGGTTAATTGATGGCATACGCTACGAGCCTTAAGCTACTTGAGAAAGGGTTGTTGGAGAGTTTCTTTCCAACAGCTTGGATGCTTAGTATGGCACCCTTTGGGTGACATGCAACGCATTCACTCTCAGGTCATAGTCTCTAGTGCGATATCAGTTACAAACATCCATAAAAGATACTTCTTCTAAAAAACAGAAAACAAAGATCAAACTCTTTTTGTCCTCTTGGACCTTTAATCCTTGGAAACCATTTTCATAAGGAGAGTTTTGTTAACTCTCGGTTCTACCGCAAACGGTAAACGCCTAAGTCTCCGTCGAGCGAGCTGCATACACCAACTGCTGGAACCGTCTGTTAACCCTACTCGGATAAAAAAGACAAACCTGTGTCTCTCGTTGGCCTGAACTACGTTTGCTCTGATCTTTCACGCCGTGTGAAAGTACGTAGGCACGAGATGCGATATCTCGGCGAGCAACCTTCCCCCGTAATCCGTAGTTAGGCGAACTACGTTGAGTCTGATTTCTCGTTCCAGACGGGAATACGTAGGCATAAAACTATTGTGTTATGCCGTGTCATTTTCTTTTCTTTTCAGACCAGACTTTTAGCGTAGATAGATATAATCAACCCGTCAGATACACACAACAAGCATGGATCCCATCGAGTACGATGGATGTCAGGGGTGCTAATACCTTCCCCTTGCGTAACCGACTCCCGAACCCAGACAATGGTTGCGATGACCTTGTCTTATACCTTTTCATCAGGTTTTTCTGATCGTTTCCTTTCCCGTTCTGTGGGATAAATAACGAAAGGTGGCGACTCTTCTGTTTTGCTGGCCCCTTATTTTCGCGGTAGCGACACCAACCAAGGAATAATCATTTCCTTTGGAATACCATAGTCCATACTTCGGAATACCTGAAAGGTATCGAAGTATGCGCTTAACCGCTTTAAGATGGGATTCCTTAGGAGAAGATTGATATCTAGCGCCTATGCAAACACTAAACATAATATCAAGCCTAGAGGCGGTAAGATAAAGAAGAGAGCCGATCATACCTCGATATCTTTTTACCTCTACATCCTTACCATTTTCATCTCTACTAAGATTTGCACAACTTGGCATTGGTGTGTCAATAGCTTTGGAATTTTCCATGTCAAACCTCTTGAGAAGCTCAAGACAGTATTTTTTTTGACTTACAAAAGTTCCTTCCTCAAGCTGCTTGATTTGTAACCCGAGAAAATATGTGAGCTCCTCCATCATACTCATCTTGAATTCACCTTGCATTAGGTTAGAAAACTCTCTCACGAGATTCATGTTAGTTGAACCGAATATAATGTCATCAACATAAATTTGCACCAAAACTAAGTGTTTTCCTTAACGCTTAATGAAGAGGGTTGTGTCAACCTTGCCTCTTGAATACCCTTGATCAAGTAGAAACTTACTTAGGCGCTCATACCAAGCCCTAGGGGTTTGTTTGAGTCCATACAAGGCACGTTTTAACTTCTATACGTGATCGGGATATTCATGAGACTCAAAACCCGGAGGTTGGGCAACATAAACCTCTTCATTTATATAACCGTTAAGGAATGCACTTTTTACATCCATTTGAAATAGCTTAAAATTTTTCGCACAAGCGAAGGCAAGTAAAAGGTGTATAGCCTTGAGTCGGGCCACCGGCGCATAAGTTTCCTCATAGTCGATGCCTTCCTCTTGGTTATACCCTTGCGCGACTAAACGCGCTTTATTGAGGGTTATTACCCCATTTTCGTCCAAATTGTTCCTAAACACCCATCGATTGCCGATTACTCGATGACCTCACGGAGGAGGGACAAGGTCTAAAACCTCATTTCTCTTGAACTGATTAAGTTCCTCTTGCATAGATAAAAACCAGTGCTCATCGAGTAAGGCTTCTTTAGGGTTTTTAGGTTCCATTTGTGAGACGAAAGCGAAGTGATAACATAAATTATTTATCTTAGATCGAGTCGTAACTCCCTTTGATATATCACTGAGGATATTGTCGATTGGATGGTCTTTGGATGACTTCCAAGCTTGAGGGAGATCATCTTTTGTAGATGAATGAACTTCCTCGGTTTCCTCATGGAGGTCATCTTTCTCCTCCTCAATTTTGACTACGTCGGGTTGATCAATTCCCGGCTCGACAATATTGAGTATGTCTTTTGAAGATACACCTGCACCATGAACAACACTACCTTTTCCGACATCTCTCGGATAAGATTCATCAAATATTACGTGTACAGACTCTTCAACTGTAAGTAATATCTTATTATAAATTCTATAGGCTTTACTTGACTAAGAGTATCCGAGGAAGATACCTTCGTCAGCCTTGGAATCAAATTTGCCTAAGTTTCCCTTTCCATTATTCAACACAAAACACTTACAACCGAAGACATGTAGGTGAGATACATTAGGCTTGCACCCTTTTAAAAGTTCATACGGTGTTTTGTTTAGAATGGGGAGGATGAGCACCCTATTCAAAACATAACATGCCGTACTTATGGCGTCGGCCTAAAAATATTTAGGTAATGCACTTTCATTGATCATTGTTCTCCCGAACTCTTCTAAAATATGATTTTTGCGCTCCACAACCCCATTTTATTGAGGAGTACGTGGAGCGGAGAAGTTGTGATCAATTCTGTGTTTAACGCAATATTCTTCAAACAAATAGTTTTCAAACTCACCTCCATGATCGCTCGTAATTGAGATAATGTTTGTGTTTAATTTATTTTGGGAAAGCTTAGCAAATCTTTCAAAGGCGGCGAATGTATCGCTCTTGCTAGCCAAGAATATAGTTCAACAGAATCTAGAAAAGTCATCAACTATTACGAAACCGTAACAGTTACCACCTAGGCTTTTAATTCTAGATGGCCCGAATAAATCCATATGGAGAAGCTCGAGAGATCTCGTAGTTTAAACAATATTTTTGGATTTAAAAGAGATCCTTGTTTGCTTTCCTATTTGGCAAGCATCACAAACGTGATCCTTGGTGAACTTTATTTTGGGCAGACCTAGGACTAGATCTTTGGAAACTACCTTGTTAAGCAAGTCAAAGTTGACATGTGCTAAACGTCTATGCCATAACCATGAGTCCTCACTCATTGTCATGAGACATTTGTCACTTTTCAAAGATACTTCATTCAAGTCTAGCATATAGACATTGTTTACTCTTAGGTCATTAAACACACTCTTCATTTCATCATTGTCGCAACTGCGAAAAACACCCGGCGGAAAACAGAAGAGTCGCCACCTTTCATTATTTACCCCACAGAGGGAAAGGAAACGATCGGAAAAACCTGACGAAAAGGGAAAGACAAGGTCATCGCAACCAAGTCCTGGATTTGGGAGTCGGTTACGCAAGGGGAAGGTATTAGCACCCCTCACGTCTATCATACTCGACGGGATCCACACTTGTTGTCTATCTAAGGGTGTGTGTAAACTATCTACGCTACAGGCTTGAGGGACAAAAAGAAAAGAAAAGAGACTCGGTAGAGAATCGCTGCTCTGTGCCTAAGTATTCCGTCGTGCAATGGAAAAGTTAGAGTCAACGTAGTTCGACTAACTACGGGAGAGAAGGGGGAAAAGTTGCTCGCCAAGACACCGCGTCTTGTGCCTACGTACTTTCATCTGGTATGAAAGATCAGAGCAAACGTAGTTCGGGCTGACACGAAACCACAGGTTAATTAAGTGTTTTATCCGAGTAAGGTTAAACAATCGTTCCAGCAGTTAGGGACTAAGCCTGTTTGCGGTAGAACCGAAGCTTAACAACACTCTTTTCTGAAAAAAGGTTCCGATTAATCCCGAAGGAAAAAGGTTTGAATTTTGTTTTGTGTTTTTTAGTGAAGTGAATTAATTCAATTTGTGATTCACGTTGCACTAAAGACTATGACATGGAGGCAGATGCGTCGTATATCGCCCCCAAATGGGACGTATACTAAACACTCTAGATAAGCGAGTGGAGACCCCTCACTTATCATTCCCCATGTAGCTTAAGGATCGTAGCGCGCAATGTTTATCACCTTTATTAGATGAGTTAGCATGATTTTGAGATGAGAAGAGAGATGCACGGAAGGTCTAAGGGAAACTCGGCCCTAACGTTGTCATGCAATGTGGTCCTAAAGTTTGGATAAAAAGGGGAAACATCTACCCTAATGTTAGCATACTTGGATTGAGCACCTAATGTCTCTCCTACTCCCATCCTAAACGGAGGGACTAGGAATCCTATGGGGATCATGGCAAAAAAAGCACAAGAAGAACAAAGGAAGGATCAATCACAAGTAGAAAATGCAAACATGAAAATGCACACTTGGAATGGTGGGAGGGAGGAAAAAAATGTGTGGGGCAGCAGCCGCCACAAGCGCGTCTCGACCTCAACAGCGATGCAGGAATGATGCAAGCATGTGGGAAAAATAAGAGATGAAAGCAAATGAACATGTAAACAAATTATCAATGTGAACCACATACACAAGCATGCAAACAATAGAAAAATGACCATACTTGTCAACAAAATCATGATTAATCAACCACAAAGAATGACAAATATTCAAAACACTTCAACCCTAATGCATCACATTGATCTATGATGATTCAAATCGAAACGATATGTAAACATGCAAGTAAAACAGCAAATATGGCATTCTGGCACAGTGTTAGTCGGTTAACCCTTGGGGTTAATCGGTTAACACCTTAAAAAGTTTGAAAAAACTGAAGTTTTGAACAGGTTAATCGGTTAACCATATGCGTTAACCGATTAACACTGTTAATGTTTGAAAAAAATTTGAAAATTTGAAATGGTCAACCGGTTAACCATATAGGTTAACCGATTAACACTGCACCAGAAGCTAAAAACAACAGCAGAAAATCACTTCCAGCATAAAAACAACTTATCCATGGTTCCAACAGATCAACTTATCAATTAAGCACGAAATTAACAACAAAAAACAAAGATCCAACAACATGGATACACAATTACGCAGCAATAAAACAAATCGAACAAATCAAAATCAACAAAATTCAATCGAATATGAAGATTAACATGATAAGCTCAAAAATTAAATCGGATCGAGAATTCCAACCTTCGAAGCGGAGATTTGCTTCGGTAAATGTTGATCAACTAAATTTGAGCAGATCAAATGCTAGAAATCTAGAAAACTTCAAGATCCACAATAATTGTTGTTGTACGAATGAAGATCCACCAAATTTGAGTCAAAAAACATCAAATAATCACTTCTAGATCCAACTCCAGATTCAGATCCAAGCTTGCACGAAAATGGATTACGAAAATTGATACAATGATGATGGTAGATGGAGGTTTATGCTAAAGAATCCATTGATTCCAATGAAGAATCAAGAATTCCAATAAAAAAGAGCTTTGAGTGAGTTTTGGAAATGGAGAAGTTGAGAGAGTTTGAGAGAGAATTCTGATCACTTCTGAAAAATGAATGTGAGAAATGAAGATTGGATGGTTTAGTTTGGAGTAAATCATTTAAATATGACTTAGGTTTGGGATCCAAAGCAAGGTTTGGAAATTGGGTTGGAAATCAAGGCTTGGAATGTGGCATGGGATTTTGGAGGGAAATCTGAAATTTAAAGATATTCTAGATCCTTCCCAAGTGAAAATTTGAATTTCAAGGTGATCAAAATTGGACCCCAAGTGCAATTGGCTTGCAAAATCACGTACAGGGAAAAATCTGCTATGGTTAACCGATTAACCATATGCGTTAATCGGTTAAAACTGTTAAAATTCCAAATCTGGGCTAATTTTCCTTTGGTTAATCGATTAACCATATAGGTTAACTGATTAACACCTTCAAATTTTGAATTTTTGCGCCTTTTGGTGGGAAATCTATTCATTTGCCATGTTTCAACTGTCTGGAGCTCTGTTTAGCTGCTCAACCTCATTTTTGACCGTTATCACTGTGAAAATGCTTGTTATGAGCCTAAGTGCTGATCCTGATCTGAAATTAACCTGCAAAATAAAATCGGTCGCTTGACCGCTGGGCAAAATAAATGTTCGAACCTCTGATGCTCGCTGTTTGCTGTTCTGTCTTTACTCTAAAATGAATCTGAGCCACAGGAATGCCTTGATCCCATGCCTCGAGAACGAATGCTATGCGAAACAAAAGCTAGTTAAGGTTAAATCGAAAGGCAAATTTTGGGGTGCTACAATCATTATGCACAATTTTGTAACATTCTTTTAAAAATGATACATTGTATCCTTTGTCGCATGATTGGTTAATGCTAATGAGATTATGTTTAAGACCCTCGACAAGCAATACATCAGATATAGTAGTGGAAGAAGGGTTACCTACACTACATTTTCCAAGTATTGCACCGCGATTGTTATCTCCATAGGTTACATACCCCTTCTTCTTTGCCACGAAGTCGATGAAGAGAGATATGTCTCCTGTCATGTATCTTGAGCAGCCACTATCGAGAACCCATCTTCTCTCGGTGGTCTCAAGACGTTGTATGTATGAAAAACAATTAACAAGAGTAGGTACCCAATGGCTTATTGGGTCCTAAGTTGTGAGTGACAAAATGGTCGGATTTGGGAAACCATTGATAAATGCCTTTAGGAACCAAAAATCTCCTAAAGCGGCATTTAATAATGGAATGGCCTTTCTTGCAACAATATAAACAAGAAAAGTTAACTTTTGAATTACCTTTGCTATCGCAATCTCTTACAACATATTTGTATTTTTGATATGGATTAACCACACTCTTTCTAAAAGTAGATTTATCAATGGAAAAATTAATTTTGGGCTCTAGAGCCTTGTTAAGTTTGGCATTTAGGTTTCTAAATTCATTTTGCCAAATGTAACAAGTGTCACACCCAAAGTTAACTATTCTACTTCTTAGATCCTCATAACCTGCTTTTGTACTTTCCATTATGGAAGCTTTGAGTGCCTCAAGTTTCTTTTCGGACTCACGAATCTTTTGCTCTAAGTGAGCAAAAATTTGATTGTTTGAGGCAAGCCTTTTAAAGGCTTCTTTTGATTCATAATGCAAAGTATTAAAAGCAGTTTGTAATTCAAAATGAGACATTTGAGAGGAGTTTTCATATTTGGCATGTCGTACCTGCTTCTTTTTGTTCTTTTGGTGAGCGGAAAGACAAAGATTTACAGATTCATCTTCATCACTTGAGCTTTCATCCTTGGAGGAATCGCTATCGCTTTCCCAAGCTATATACAATCTCATTGGCTTTGATTGCTTTTTATTTGATCTATTTGTTTTCTTTTCTTTTCCCTTTTTGTTCAAGGGACAACCCAGTTTGTAGTGTCCGGTCTTTCTGCAAGTATAACATGACCCTCTTGTTTTGTTCCCTTTAGTGTCATCATTTCTAGAGTACCTAGATTGTTTCCGGAAGTTGACAAGATTCTTCTCGGAGTGTTGGATATCGTTCTTTTTAATATAGCGGTTGTAACGCTTTACAAACAGCCTCATGTCCTCACTCTTGTCATCCTCTTCTTCGTCACTCGAAGTGTAATCACTATGCTCCTTAGATTGAGACTTTGAGGAAGAAGTCTTGAGAGTAATAGACTTCTTTTCAGTATTTTTTGTTTTGTACTTCTTTTCCTTCTTTTCATCTTGCTCTAGGCTTAGAAGCACTTGTTAGTGCTCTTACAGCTTTCCAAACAATGTTGTAAGATCCAAAATTGTGATGTCGTTAGCTTCTTTGATGGAGGTTACCTTCGGTTGCCATTCCCTGTTAAGACATCTCAAAATTTTGTTAGTAGCAACTGTCATACCCCAAATTTGTCCTACCCTTGTATATCCACCCACTGTTTATAATTCGAAAATTTCAGATAAAATATGTTGTTTCTATCATAAGGTTGAAATGAATCGAGTCAAGTTTCATGTTGAGTTTTATCAGGGAGGTCATAAGTTGAAGATGTTCCGTGGTTGAAGGTTATCCGGGGCCAAATCATTCCTATTTTAGGAATTTTATGTAGTAAAGTTCTTATTTCCCTGGTTAAAACATATGCAAGTAAAGCTTCAAAAGAACTCCTGACATAATTCAAGAGGAGATTAGTTTGTTTGTAAGATCATGTTTTTTGACATGCTTCCAAGAGCAGTTTTGCCAATGAGGGTGTTTATATCTTAAAATGAATTGATGAGACCACATGGAAGTTCTTGTGTATATCCATTATGGTCTTGATCCCTATTCAGCTATGTGGAATTTTTTGGTGGAAACAAAGCAAAGATATGTTCTCATTTTCACGGTAAATTAAGATGAGAATAATTGGTTTTAAGTGCTTGTTAAGTCATATTTCAAGATGATTACAAGTCATGTTTCAAATAGGCATGAAGATCATGTGGTTAAAGATGATAAAGGAGAAATTCCTTTCCAAATTATGGTTTTAGGCAGTGGAATTCATATTTCAAATCTTGATTCTCATATTTTTAAGGCATGATTCATCAGGTTGCATCTATTTCAAGCAAGAAGATGAGAATTTTGGAATTTAATTGGAATGTCAAATTTTAAGGATCATGAGTTAATCAAAGAATTCAAAGTTTAGGCATGGTGGAGGTGCACCTAGTTTTCACTAAAGAGCCCATGTCATTTCAAAGTTTCTACAAAGGATTTCAAGCCCATTATACACATTTCAAATTCCAAAACAAATAGATCAAGAAAGCTCATTACACAAAAAAGGGATTCTACAATGAGTACATGTCACAAAAGCCTTAAGTTCATACAAGTCCATTTACAATTTTCATACAAAACAAATCACCAAAATTAAATATGACGTTACAGGCAACTTGCAGTCAATGTGAATACATGGATTGTAAAGCCATTTCGCCATATTACCATTACCCACACAATTTGCACCAAGACTTCGCCCGAAATTCTATAGAAGCGACAAATAATCACTTCCCGTGCACATATGAGGAGCCCACCTGCACAACTTTTTCAGTAAAACATGGGTATCGCATATGGAGTCGTTACTACGATGCCACATCCTTCTCACAACACGACAAAGCTATCAGCTCGACAAGCCCGTAACTTGCGTCTAATTTGTATACACCTCTTACTGATGTAAGGCGACACAAAAACAAACCACAAAACACGCACCTCAATTGCAAAACGCACCTAAAACATGTACGAAGAACTGACCCAAAACGTATCGCAACAGCATTTCTAGCTCTCTCTCCATAAGACCTGTTTTGGCTCCTATAAATGCATTTGGACTCAGAAAGGAGGGGGGAATTTTAACCTAGCCGCCACCTTCTTCAAAGAAACCCCCTGCTTCAATCTGTCTTCAACCTTCAAATCTAAAAACCTTAGACCATCTTGTTCAAATCCTCAAACAAAACCCAGACCACTCGTGATTCAAGGACGAAAAACCCGTCATCGTCCGCCTTCTCTAATCTCCAACTCACCCAAAATCTTCAATACTCCAACTCATCTTTCATAACCAGACTCAAAGTCTCATATTCTCACGACACCAGTCTCCAAATCCCTAAATTTATTTTTCATCCCCTTCATCCACAACAAATTTTCCAAGTTTTTTTTTTAGAAATCCTCAATCTGAAATCAAATCCATAACTCAGAAAACTCATACGTATAGGATTAAAGATGAAGAGGAGTTGAAATTTGAGCAAAAAAAACGGACCAAATCAAAATCGAACCTAGTCAAGGCAAAGTGAGCGTGAAATCGAACGTTGATTCGAAGGTTGGACAAGATACTCTGTTCTTCATGGCTCGTTTCTTCCTTTGATTTTTTTGATGTAGTAGATGACCTTATTCCGATTTGGATTCGTTTTTAAACGAAGTCTTTTGTTTCATCGCTTCCGAATTTAGTTGCTTATCGCTGAATTTTGATGAATGGCGGATCTCGTTTGTATAGAAAAACCAGATTTTGTTGGTTTTGTTTGGCCGCTGGTTTGGCTTTGAGGAACGGACGAATGGGCCCTTAGCCCATGATGACTCCATCTGCATTCTGTTTGTTTCTCACCCCCGTTTTTTCTATTTAAAACCCCCTTGTTTTGTAAATATATATAGATTATTTTCTCTAGTTTATATATTAGTTAATATATTATATATTTTATATTAATCTTTGTATATTATTTTCATATATATCTTTGTATATTATTTTCAAATATATCTTTGTATATTACTTTCTTTTAGTGTCTTTTAGATTTCTATATTTTATTTCTTTTAGAAGTATATGTTTTTTATTAAAGGTTGGATCTTATTTCCCTTTTGTTATTGGGCTTTTTGTCTCATTTCTCTTGTTTCGGTCGATGACGAGACCTCCAAGTTATAGTTTGTCAAATTATTGACAAATAATAACAAACCCGAGATCAATTTTTTTTCAAACTTTCATTTTCGTTTCTTATCCATTTTTTTATCGATTTTTTCTTATTCTTTAGTCAATGATGACTTTAATATTATTATCGGTCAAATTATTGATAGATGATAATTTAGTCGAGACTATTTCATTTTCGCTTCAAATCATTTTTTTAAAAACATTTTCTCGATCAAACTCCAGAAGAAGGAGATTCTTGGAATCTAGCATTCCTTGGATCTTCGAGTGAATAATTCTCGAGGCACGCTCTTGAGTTGTTATTCACTCAATCTTTTGATTTTCTCAAACACTTTCTCAACATCTTTTTCGATTAAAACTCCGAAAGTAGGAGATTCTTGGAATCTAGCATTCCTTGAATTTTCGAGTGAATAGTTCTCGAGGCACGCCCTGTGAGTTGTTATTCACTCAACCTTTCGACTTTTTTCAAACTCAATCATTTTCCAATGTTCTCCTAAGCCGAATGCTCGTACGCATTCGCAACCCACATTTCGTACACGCATTCACAACTCCTCGTGGTTTTGATATTGGAAGCACCCTTAGGGACCAATATCATTTCTCATAATCTAACCCTTGACACGTCGTCAAGTCGGTTCCATCTTTGGTCAAATCCTCGACACGTCGTCGAGCTACTTCAAAATAACTTCCTTTGGCCTCGCATGCCATTTTTCGATTCGCTCTTTTCACAAACGTTTTTTAAACTTACAAAAGAGGGATATTCTTAGAATCTAGCATTCTTTGAATACTCGAATGAGTAACTCTTGGGAGCGCCCCCGAGTTGTTATTAGTTCATTCTTTCAATTTCAAAACATCTAACTCTTATCTTCAACTTATTCAACTCAATTTCCGAAAGAACTGAGTTATTGGGATCTCGCATTCCTTGAATTCTTGAGTGACAAGCTCTTGAGGCACGCCCTTAGGTTGTTTGTCAGTCACTCTTTCGTCTCTCAACTCAACGTCAAACCAATTCAAACCTCGTCTTTTCGTGGTTGTTACCACGAACTACGACTGCTCTGATTCTTCATTCTCGTCCGAATGTAAGATACGTAGGCACAAGATTGCGATGATCTTGGTGAGCTACCTTCTACCCATTTCTCCCATTTCCCCGTCTTCTTTTCGTGGTTGTTACCACGAACTACGGACGCTCTGATTCTTCATTCATTTTTGAACGTAAGATACGTAGGCACAAGATTGCGATGATCTTGGCGAGCACACTTCTACCTTTTTCCATTATTCCATCCACACTTTCCCAACCTTTCCCGTAGTCGAACTACGACGCTCTGATTTCTCATTCTCGTCCGAATGAGCATACGTAGGCACAAGGGCCCCAATCCTTGGCGAGCACCCTATCTTCTAACCACCCATCTTTCCCCTAGCGTCTTTATCCTTTTATCCTACCAATTCACCTTTATCAACGAGAAGAAAACAAGTAAACCTAAACAACACTCTCCACAAATACCTTAAGAGGTTCCCGTCGAGTACGACGGACGTGAGGGGTGCTAATACCTTCCCCTCACGTAACCGACTCCCGAACCCGGAACTTGGTTGCGACAGCCCTGTTCCTATCCTTTTCGTTTTAAGAGGTTTTTCTCGATATTTTCCTCTCCCGTTTATTCGGGAAAAATAAAGTTCGGTGGCGACTCTGTCGAACCGCATTTCCGCACCTTTCGCGCGAGGGTCGCGTTCTCCGAAATGTCTCCGTGATTTTCCGAGGTGCGACAGCTGACGACTGTGCTGGGGACATTTTGCTCCATGCAAAGAGAGAGAGTCGAGCCTATCTTTTGGTTTGTGAGGAGTGTTTTGTTTTTTATTTGTTTCCTTTTCGTTTATGTATTTGTTCTCTTGTGGACTTGTGGATTTTATTTGTGCTTGTTATCTTGGCCTGTTGGTTCTTGGGATGACGTCATGAGTAAGGCTCTACGCCCGAGCTTTGGTAAAAGCAGAGAGAACATTTAGTTTAGAATTGGTAGTCGAGTAGTGTTAGTCACCAAGGATTCGCTCCTTATGTGCCTAGCATGAAAGCTCCTCCAGAGGAGACCTATTCGTAGATCTTGTTGTAACACAGCTAGCCTGTTGCACGACTTGATTAATGAAGGGTCCATGATTCTGGGAACCTTTTGTTAGCAACAGTTCCGATATTGGTGGTCGTGTAGTGTTGGTCTCCAAGGACTCGCTCCTTGTGCGCCTAGCATGAGGACCCCGCCCAGGAGAGACCTTATCATTGTTATTGTCGTAATACAGCCAGCCTGTTGCGTGACGCCAATACGACTAGTGTCCGTGATCCTGGGAACCAAACGTAGAAACCATCCCGTAAGTGGGTTTATGGGTAGAATGTTTAGATCTTCCCGTATAGATTGTACCTGTCAGTTTTTTGATCGGAAATTATGGTTGTGTATCTGTTACAGTTATCAACTCCAAAATTGTTTAATTGTGATCCTGTGATCCTGTATCTTGTATCTTGCATTGCATCTTGCATATCATTTGCATTGCATTTCATATGTTGTGCATTTTGCATTTCCAGTCCTTCAATAGAATCTTATGTCTTCGTTCCTTCCTTTCCAGTAAATCAAGCTGATTCCTCGACACCAGTACGCAACTAGAGCCAATACAGACGAATCATGGAGCAGATTCAGCAGGAGCAAGCTGCCTTCAGGGAAGAGTTGGATTCTATGAAAGGAAAGATTGACCAGATCCTCGAAGTCATTCTCGCGGCCAGAAGAGAGGAAGAACAGCGTGAAGCCGCTGCTGTCGTCAACAATGGTCAAGGACAAGGGTCTACTGCCATCCCTTTGGTTCCAATTCCAAACTCTCATGGGATGGCATTGAAATTCAATAACGCAGCCGAAGGAAACACTTCTCAGCCAATCCCAGTGCCTGGAGTTACTGTTGGAGCTATCCCGCAGGCTCAGCCTACTGCCGTGCAGATCCCAGCTCCCCATACCGAAGATACTCTGATGGATCATTATGACGACGTTCAGAACTATCATGCTGCTATCCCCATTTCCAGTCCTGTTGCTGCTCAGGATTCAGAAGCTATGAAGATGTGCCGAGATCTAGCCGAGAAACTCCGAGCCATGGAGGGACACAATTCAAATTCTTTCAGTGCTTTGGAATTGTGCTTGGTGCCTGATGTTGTCATTCCTCCCAAGTTCAAGGTGCCCGAATTTTCGAAGTACAAAGGTCTTAGTTGCCCAAATATTCATTTGAAGATGTACTGTCGCAAGATGGCTGCCTATGCCAGAGATGAAAAGCTCATGATTCATTGCTTCCAAGACAATTTGTCTGGGGCATCACTCGAATGGTATATGCAGCTGGAACGTAACAGTATGCGCACTTGGGCCGAGCTAGCCGATGCATTTGTCAAACAGTATAAGTACAACACCGATCTTGCTCCGAATCGTACTCAACTTCAGAGTATGACTCAAAAGGATGGCGAATCTTTCAAGGAGTACACGCAACGATGGAGAGAGCTAGCCGCAAGGGTGCATCCACCTCTGGTTGACCGTGAACTAATTGACATCTTCATGGGTACTTTACAAGGCCAGTACTACGAAAAGCTGATTGGTAGTGTCTCCGCTGGATTCTCTGACTTGGTGATTGTTGGTGAGAGAATTGAAGAGGGGATGAAGAGTGGAAAGATCCCAGGAGGTTCTAACAACCAAGCCAATGTCAAGAAGCCTTTCAACGGATACAAGAAGAAAGAGGGCGAAACAAATGCCATCTCTTTGCAGAAAGAGCAAGCTCCTCAACAAGCTCCCGCTCCTATGCCTTATCAAGTCCCTTACTACCAGTATCCGTATGTCGCTGCTGTGCAATATGCTCCAATGCCTTATCAACCAGCTGTTCAAGCAGTGCAAGCTCAAATGCCACGGCAACAGGCTCCTCAGCAACAAGCCTACAATCAACAAGGGTATCAGTATCCTCCTTAGCAACAGCAGATGCAAGCTACTCAGCAACGACAAGGTACTCGCCCACAGCGTCAGTAGAGAACATGGAGGCTAGATAGAGTATTTGATCATCTGCCAATGACATATGCTAGTATCTTTGCTCAATTGATGGAGAAAAAGGCTATTGTTCCAAGAGATTTGGCTCCCCCAACTGTCATTCCTGCCGACTACGATGCAAATGCTCATTGTGAGTTTCATAAGGGCGCTCCAGGTCACACCATTGAGGACTGCAGAGCTTTCAAGCACATAATTCAAGACATGATCGACAAGGATGCTATCAACTTCAACGGAAAGTCTCCAAATGTCATCAACAATCCAATGCCGCCGAACAAATAGCGTTAATCAGATCAAATCTAGTCAAGTCAAAGTTCATTTCCCCGAAGAAGGCCGTCATGTTGCCATTTCATCTTACGCATTTCTTATGTTTTGTCTTTGTTTTGTTTAAGTATTGTATGCTTTGAACAATTGCCATTCGTATTTGGTTTTCATTAATGTATCATTTATGCATGTTTTGAATTAGTTATGTCGTATTCACTCATTTTCACTTATCACCGACACATTTATTCACTCCACTCTATTCACTGTTGTTTAGCATGATTTGAGGGAGGATGATGAAAACAAGATACCCATAATTGCGAACTCATATGCTTTCAGATAGAATCTCGTCAATGATGTACATGCATTGCTTCAATTCCCCTAAACACCGGAGATATAAGGAGTTAATCCCTAGTAGACCACTTTGAGCCTAGAAGTAGTAGTTTCCTTCGGATATTCAAACCCTTTCACTCAACCTGGGGCAGGGTAGTGTTCAATTAATCTAACTCCGCACTCAAATCAACAAAGAAAAATCCAGAAGACGGTTGTTCATCAATGACCCATGTTATGGCAGTCACAACAAAATAAAAAAAATCATCAAAAGCCTACTAAGACAAACACCTCAGAGGGGACTTAGGCAAAATCAAGGCAATCCCGATGGATCTGACAAACAAAGTCAATCCATGCAAAAGTTAGGGATCAAAACAAAAGCAAAAGAGGACCTCGAAACCCTCAACAAAAACAAAATAAGATTCAGTGGCCACCCAAATCAAAAGAGGCACTGACATCCATCAAAGTAAGGTGATTGTCATTTCGAGCAAACCTTGAATCATCAAGCTTACACCGTCAAGACAAGTGCAGAATTAACTGAGCGTAGGACTGGAGATCATTAAGAAGAAGGGGTGGATACAAATCATACTTTGAGCCTAATACCTTTGTTTCATAAACCGTGAACCAGACCACGTTACAACCCTCGAAAGACCTAATTGAGGCGAGGTTTATTTTGAAAGCATAACATCATAAGGTTGCGTAACCTGACTCCCCACATGATTGCTAATTATCAGCATTGGTGTCATTATTCTTGCAACATCTTTTGACACCAATCAAAATTAGCACTACGTCTGGGCTAACGGTCAATTCGTCTCACTATCACGACACTTCAAATAAATGACATTTTTTTCAAAAAACTTGCATCGAACTATTCATTAATATTACCATTTGTGAATGTACAATTTTAATTGCAAATCAGTGCTAGGTATTCAAAGACACTTCAGCAAGGGGCAATCGAGGAGGAATTTGACTTTCAGCGGCGTACACAAAGCAAGACTACTTTAAAAGCCACAGGCTAGGGCAAACCATTCAACCGCTCGAGCAGGAGCAAGCCATCTCAAGCATCAAAGTTCAGTTTCAAACTTCAGAGCTGGTTAATCTGGGGCATACCATTAACGAGTTCAGACTGGGGGCAAGACCAAGATTATCCTGATTATCAAGCAGTGTGGCAACCGTCTCTGGAGCAAATTCATAGCAAATTATCAAGTACCCAGACTTGGGGCATCCAGAGCATCATCTTCTGCTCCAATCATGGCGCCTTCAGCGAACTGCGTGTCGAGGCAGTCAATTCCCCCCACCACCCGAAGTACAATTCATATTGGCAACTACCAAAGACCACCAAGCTGGCGTCTCCACCTGCATTTCCAATTACCCGTCTGCATCATGTGCATCATACGCATTGCATTCTCCTCATAAGCACTCTGCATCATATGCATACTGTAACGCCCCGATTCTGAATTCCCATTAATTGTTGAGTCTTTTAATTTATTTAATTGATGTTTGTTTTAAATTGAGAAATTATATATTACTATGTGGTGTTTGCTTATTTTATCTATTTTTACCGATTCGGAGGGTTTTCGGGGAATTAGAGTAAAAAGGGCATTTTAGACATTTAGCAATTTAGTGTGAGAATTGATTGGTAAGTGTTGGAAAGAATTTGAGAGGAAAGAAATAGAGATAGAAATAGGATAAGAGAGGAAAAGAAAGAAAAATAGTAACATAAGAAGAAAAACAAAAGAGAGAAAAGAGGAGAAGAGAAAGAGAAGAGAAAGTGGAGAGGAAAACCTAGAATCATCAAGGGATCATCACCAAAGCTTGCAATCGATCAGTAAGGGTGTGAAACTCCATCATCTCTTTAATGTATATGATTGTATGTGTATGTGTTTGGATTTTGTAGAGTTTCTACTCTTTTTCCACTTAGGTTAGAAGTTGGTTTGATGAGTAGAAAGAGGTTTTAATCGGTTAGAACTCGGATTAGACGATGTAGTTTAGTCGGGTGATGGTAGGGTTGTGCCACTGAGACTGGTTTGGATTTAATCGGTTGGTTGTGTGAAGTTTGGGCTTTGGAACAGCCATGGAGGTTCTGTCTTCGCAGGCTCGCCAGGCGAATGGCAGCGAAGCTTCGCCAGGCGAAGCCCAGCGAGCTGCAGCGAAGCAAGTCAGAAGCAAACACCCTGTCTTCGCTGGCAAGTTCGCCAGGCGAAGTGAGTTGGCGAAGGTTCGCCAGGCGAGTGTGTAGCGAGCCTCAGCGAGTAATTCCAGAATTACTCCCAGTGGACTTTGCTGGGAAGTTCGCCAAGCGAAGGCCAGCGAGCATTCGCTGCGTGGCTTCGCCAGGCGAAGGTTGGCGAACCTGACAGTGTTATTTGTTTTGCTGTTTATTCATAGCATGATTTTTGGCCGATTCAATTATGATTAATGCCTATATGAATGATTGATGTGTGAACTGTTTCGACATGTCGTGTTGTGGGTGGCCGAAAGGCGTGAATCCTAGATTGTAGAGCCAATGGTGAATCTTGAATGTTTGATAATCTTGTGTATTTGCTTGAATTGAATAGAAACGCATTGATAGGCTGATATGTGTGTAAACCATGTGTGAAATGGTGCATAATGTGAATGCATGATAGATATATGCGATGTATGTGATAAATGCAATGAGTATGTTTGTGAACATAGTATGCATTCTGTGTTGATCGATCCCTCGGAGGATTAGCATTGTGTAGCATCTTAGTATGCATTTTTGTGTTGAATGATCCCTCGGAGGATTTGCAGAACCTCGTATGATACGATGGTTACATTAGATTCCTTGGAGAATCGGTTGCATTGTGTGATTCCTCGGAGAATCGGTCATAACAAGTAATCCCTTGGAGGATTGACTAGAGTATTTGATTCCATGGAGAATCTGCAGAGTATTTGATTCCGTGGAGAATCTGCTGAATATTCGATTCCGTGGAGAATCTGATGAATATTTGATTCCGTGGAGAATCTGCTGAATACTTGATTCTATGGAGAATCTGCTGAATACTCGATTCCTTAGAGAATTTGTTGAAATGAGTCGGTACCGCATTTGCATCTGCATAGAGTCGTGTGTCGGTCTCTATGAGTTGCATGAGTCATCTGTGTATGATACATTAGTTGTATGAATGTAACTGTGTATGTTATATATGATTGTTTGGAGGAACATATAGTGAATGTTCATGAGCATGTGTAGAGGCATGATTAATTGTATATGCTTAATGTGGTGAGAACATAATTTGAGTATAACTTGTACAAATATGAGTATATGTATATATACAATTTTATGCATTAATTGTTATGATATTGTTTCTCACCCTTCTGCTGTTTTATAATGCTCTATGAGGCATTGCAGAGTAGGAAGCTGGAGGTTCTTTTTGTGAAGCGATGTCTTCATTCTTTTTGGTCAATGGCTCTGATATGTAACATCTGGGTAGTTAGGAAGCCTTTGACTCCTTTGGAGTTACCTTTGTTTTGATTCCTTGTGATACATCTGTGTATGTATCCGCTGTGGATATGGTTGTAAAGCATGAATTGATTGAATGGTTGTATATACTTTTATGAATGTGATCGATTCAATATTTGGATGTTTCCGCTTTTATTCTAAATATTGAGATGTGGGTTACCCATTGTTGCATATCTATTTTGAGCAGGTATCGTATGTGTTTAATTTCGTGATAATGTGATGCGCCTCTTATATACCATGTTTTAATTAAATTTTAATTAAACTCTGATGAAATAAATTTTCTAAGTGCCTAATTGATTAAATGTATTAATTTGGGAGTATAGAAAGGGGGTGTTACACATACCAATCATATCATACTTCCCCAGCTCTTGCATCTCCGCGCGTCAGCATTTGCATTTGCACTTCCATTCGTTATGAAACATCATTATCATTCAGCATCCGCATATGCAAGTCAAGGTCTAGGATCAATTTCGAAGATTTCCAAGACTATCATCAGCCTAGTCATGGGTATACCATTCAAGACCATGGACGTTCCCCACAAAGTTGTTCAACCATTTGTTGGGCAAATTTAAGAAGTTCAGTGCAAGATTCAGCCCAGACAGGGGCATCATCAGCAAAGCCGTGAGCGTTCCTCACGAAGTTGTTCAACCTTTTATTGACCAAGACAAGACGTCAAAACAAATTCAGCCCAGAAAGGGGCATCCTCTTGTTCAATTCATGGGCGTAATCATGAAATCATTTCAACAAAATTATGATTTCCAAGCAAGACGGTGGGCGTACCCCGTTGACTCATTTCAATCCAATCTTCCTCTCGGGTGTTCCCCAATGAGTTATACCCAGCAAGCGTGACTGTTGTCAATTGCCTCACCATCATCCTTTTGGGTGGTAGTGTTCAGTATTTGTGTTTCGCTCCGTCATCCTTTTGGTGAGGGGTCTATCATAGTCATTAATGATGGATTGTGCGATAGTTTGTTTGTGTTTCGCTCCGTCATCCTTTTGGTAGGGGGTCTATCATAGTCATTAATGATAGATTGTGCGATAGTTTATTTGTGTTTCGCTCCGTCATCCTTTTGGTGGGGGGTCTATCATAGCCATTAATGATAGATTGTGCGATATTATTTTGTGTGAGTTTCTCTCCGTCATCCTTTTGGTGGGGGGTCTATCATAGTCATTAATGATAGATTGTGCGATAGTTTATTTGTGTTTCGCTCCGTCATCCTTTTGGTGGGGGGTCTATTATAGTTATTAATGATAGATTGTGCGATATTTTGTTTGTGTTTCGCTCCGTCATCCTTTTGGTGGGGGGTCTGTCACTTGGATTGGTGTCAGATTGTGCGATAGTGTTTGTCCTATCACCCTTTTGGTGGTAGTAGCTGGTGTGAGTTTTGCTCCGTCATCCTTTTGGTGGGGGGTCTATCATAGTCATTAATGATAGATTGTGCAATGTTTGTTTATGTTTCGCTCTGTCATCCTTTTGGTGGGGGGTCTATCATAGTCATTAATGATAGATTGTGCGATAGTTTGTTTGTGTTTCGCTCTGTCATCCTTTTGGTGGGGGGTCTGTCACTTGGATTGGTGTCAGATTGTGTGATAGTGTTTGTCCTATCATCCTTTTGGTGGTAGTGGCTGGTGTGAGTTTCGCTCCGTCATCCTTTTGGTGGGGGGTCTATCGTAGTCATTAACGATAGATTGTGCGATGATAGTTTGTGTTTCGCTCCGTCATCCTTTTGGTGGGGGGTCTATCATAGTCATTAATGATAGATTGTGCGATGTTTGTTTGTGTTTCGCTCCGTCATCCTTTTGGTGGGGGGTCTATCATAGTCATTAATGATAGATTGTGCGATAGTTTGTTTGTGTTTCGCTCCGTCATCCTTTTGGTTGGGGGTCTATCGTAGTCATTAACGATAGATTGTGCGATAGTTTGTTTGTGTTTCGCTCCGTCATCCTTTTGGTGGGGGGTCTATCGTAGTCATTAACGATAGATTGTGCGATAGTTTGTTTGTGTTTCGCTCCGTCATCCTTTTGGTGGGGGGTCTATCATAGTCATTAATGATAGATTGTGTGATTGTTTGTGTTTTGCTCCGTCCTCCTTTTGGTTGGGGGTCTGTCATAATCATTAATGTCAGATCGTGCGAGTGTGTTTGCTCTATCATCTTTTGGTGGTAGTAGCCATGTCTGTTCGTCCTATCATCCTTTTGGTGATGGTGACCTTTTTCCAGTTATTTTCAATTTACTCGGAGGTGTACCTCATCCAGCATTTCAATTCTCGGGCATTCCTTTTCTTTTTGGACAAATTCAGGGTCTTCTTCATATCTAATTGTCTTCTACCTTGAGAGAATGAGCATCATAGCCGTTCATCTTACTCGGTCTAAGCCAATTAGATAGGGGCATCTGTCATACCCCAAATTTGTCCTACCCCTGTATATCCACCCACTGTTTATAATTCGAAAATTTCAGATAAAATATGTTGTTTCTATCATAAGGTTGAAATGAATCGAGTCAAGTTTCATGTTGAGTTTTATCAGGGAGGTCATAAGTTGAAGACGTTCTGTGGTTGAAGGTTATCCAGGGCCAGATCATTCCTATTTTAGGAATTTTGTGTAGTAAAGTTCTTATTTCCCTGGTTAAAACATATGCAAGTAAAGCTTCAAAAGAACTCCTGACATAATTCAAGAGGAGATTAGTTTGTTTGTAAGATCATGTTTTTTGACATGCTTACAAGAGCAGTTTTGCCAATGAGGGTGTTTATATCTTACAATGAATTGATGAGACCACATGGAAGTTCTTGTGTATATCCATTATGGTCTTGATCCCTATTCAACTATGTGGAATTTTTTGGTGGAAACAAAGCAAAGATATGTTCTCATTTTCACGGTAAATTAAGATGAGAATAATTGGTTTTAAGTGCTTGTTAAGTCATATTTCAAGATGATTACAAGTCATGTTTCAAATAGGCACGAAGATCATGTGGTTAAAGATGATAAAGGAGAAATTCCTTTCCAAATTAGGGTTTTAGGCAGTGGAATTCATATTTCAAATCTTGATTCTCTGATTTTTAAGGCATGATTCATCAGGTTGCATCTATTTCAAGTAAGAAGATGATAATTTTGGAATTTAATTGGAATGTCAAATTTTAAGGATCATGAGTTAATCAAAGAATTCAAAGTTTAGGCATGGTGGAGGTGCACCTAGTTTTCACTAAAGAGCCCATGTCATTTCAAAGTTTCTACAAAGGATTTCAAGCCCATTATACACATTTCAAATTCCAAAATAAATAGATCAAGAAAGCTCATTACACAAAAAAGGGATTCTACAATGAGTACATGTCACAAAAGCCTTAAGTTCATACAAGTCCATTTACAATTTTCATACAAACCAAATCACCAAAATTAAATATGACGTTACAGGCAACTTGCAGTCAATGTGAATACATGGATTGTAAAGCCATTTCGCCATATTACCATTACCCACACAATTTGCACCAAGACTTCGCCCGAAATTCTATAGAAGCGACAAATAATCACTTCCCGTGCACAGGTGAGGAGCCCACCTGCACAACTTTTTCAGTAAAACATGGGTATCGCATATGGAGTCGTTACTACGATGCCACAGCCTTCTCACAACACGACAAAGCTATCAGCTCGACAAGCCCGTAATTTGTGACTAATTTGTATACACCTCTTGCTGATGTAAGGTGACACAAAAACAAACCACAAAATGCGCACCTCAATTGCAAAACGCACCTAAAACTTGTACGAAGAACTGACCCAAAACGTATCGCAACAACATTTCTAGCTCTCTCTCCATAAGACCTGTTTTGGTTCCTATAAATGCATCTGGACTCCGAAAGGAGGGGGAATTTTAACCTAGCCGCCACCTTCTTCAAAGAAACCCTCTGCTTCAATCTGTCTTCGACCTTCAAATCTAAAAACCTTAGAAAATCTTGTTCAAATCCTCAAACAAAACCCAGACCACTCGTGATTCAAGGACGAAAAACCCGTCATTGTCCGCCTTCTCTAATCTCCAACTCACCCAAAATCTTCAATACTCCAACTCATCTTTCATAACCAGACTCAAAGTCTCATATTCTCACGACACCAGTCTCCAAATCCCTAAATTTCTTTTTCATCCCCTTCATCCACAACAAATTTTCCAAGTTTTTTTTTTAGAAATCCTCAATCTGAAATCAAATCCATAACTCAGAAAACTCATACGTAGAGGATTAAAGATGAAGAGGAGTTGAAATTTGAGCAAAAAAAAAACGGACCAAATCAAAATCGAACCTAGTCAAGGCAAAGTGAGCGAGAAATCAGACGTTGATTCGAAGGTTGGACAAGATACTCTGTTCTTCATGGCTCGTTTCTTCCTTTGATTTTTTTGATGTAGTAGATGACCTTATTCCGATTTGGATTCATTTTCAAACGAAGTCTTTTGTTTCATCGCTTCCGAATTTAGTTGCTTATCGCTAAGTTTTGATGAATGGCGGATCTCGTTTGTATAGCAAAACCAGATTTTGTTGGTTTTGTTTGGCTGCTGGTTTGGCTTTGAGGAACGGACGAATGGGCCCTAAGCCCATGATGACTCCATCTGCATTCTGTTTGTTTCTCACCGCCGTTTTTTTCTATTTAAAACCCCCTTGTTTTGTAAATATATATAGATTATTTTCTCTAGTTTATATATTAGTTAATATATTATATATTTTATATTAATCTTTGTATATTATTTTCATATATATCTTTGTATATTATTTTCATATATATCTTTTTATATTACTTTCTTTTAGTGTCTTTTAGATTTCTATATTTTATTTCTTTTAGAAGTATATGTTTTTTTATTAAAGGTTGGATCTTATTTCCCTTTTGTTATTGGGCTTTTTGTCTCATTTCTCTTGTTTCGGTCGATGACGAGACCTCCAAGTTATAGTTTGTCAAATTATTGACAAATAATAACAAACCCGAGATCAATTTTTTTTCAAACTTTCATTTTCGTTTCTTATCCATTTTTTACAAATAATAACTTTCATTTTCGTTTATTATCGGTCAAATTATTGATAGATGATAATTTTGTCGAGACTATTTCATTTTCGCTTCAAATCATTTTTTAAAAAACATTTTCTTGATCAAACTCCAGAAGAAGGAGATTCTTGGAATCTAGCATTCCTTGGATCTTTGAGTGAATAATTCTCGAGGCACGCTCTTGAGTTGTTATTCACTCAATCTTTTGATTTTCTCAAACACTTTCTCAACATCTTTTTCGATTAAAACTCCGAAAGAAGGAGATTCTTGGAATCTAGCATTCCTTGAATTTTAGAGTGAATAGTTCTCGAGGCACGCCCTGTGAGTTGTTATTCACTCAACCTTTCGACTTTTTTCAAACTCAATCATTTTCCAATGTTCTCCTAAGTCGAATGCTCGTACGCATTCGCAACCCACATTTCTTACACGCATTCACAACTCCTCGTGGTTTTGATATTGGAAGCACCCTTAAGGACCAATATCATTTCTCATAATCTAACCCTTGACACGTCGTCAAGTTGGTTCCATCTTCGGTCAAATCCTCGACACGTCGTCGAGCTACTTCAAAATAACTTCCTTTGGCCTCGCATGCCATTTTTCGATTCGATCTTTTCACAAACGTTTTTTAAACTTACGAAAGAGGGATATTCCTAGAATCTAGAATTCTTTGAATACTCGAATGAGTAACTCTTGGGCGCGCCCCCGAGTTGTTATTAGTTCATTCTTTCGATTTCAAAACATCTAACTCTTATCTTCAACTTATTCAACTCAATTTCCGAAAGAACTGAGTTATTGGGATCTCGCATTCCTTGAATTCTTGAGTGACAAGCTCTTGAGGCACGCCCTTAGGTTGTTTGTCAGTCACTCTTTCGTCTCTCAACTCAACGTCAAACCAATTCAAACCTCGTCTTTTTGTGGTTGTTACCACGAACTACGACTGCTCTGATTCTTCATTCTCGTCCGAATGTAAGATACGTAGGCACAAGATTGCGATGATCTTGGCGAGCTACCTTCTACCCATTTCTCCCATTTCCCCGTCTTCTTTTCGTGGTTGTTACCACGAACTACAGACGCTCTGATTCTTCATTCATTTTCGAACGTAAGATACGTAGGCACAAGATTGCGATGATCTTGGCGAGCACACTTCTACCTTTTTCCATTATTCCATCCACACTTTCCCAACCTTTCCCGTAGTCGAACTACGACGCTCTGATTTCTCATTCTCGTCCGAATGAGCATACGTAGGCACAAGGGCCCCAATCCTTGGCGAGCACCCTATCTTCTAACCACCCATCTTTCCCCTAGCGTCTTTATCCTTTTATCCTACCAATTCACCTTTATCAACGAGAAGAAAACAAGTAAACCTAAACAACACTCTCCACAAATACCTTAAGAGGTTCCCGTCGAGTACGACGGACGTGAGGGGTGCTAATACCTTCCCCTCACGTAACCGACTCCCGAACCCGGAACTTGGTTGCGACACCCCTGTTCCTATCCTTTTCGTTTTAAGAGGTTTTTCTCGATATTTTCCTCTCCCGTTTATTCGGGAAAAATAAAGTTCGGTGGCGACTCTGTCGAACCGCATTTCCGCGCCTTTTGCGCGAGGGTCGTGTTCTCCGAAATGTCTCCGTGATTTTCCGAGGTGCGACAGCAACATCATTGGAAACTGGCCTACCTAGTGAATGCAATCTATTGATAAGATGAGTGAATCTCTTTTGCATGTCCACAATGGTTTCCCCTTGCTCCATGTAAAAGAGATCGAGCTCTTGTGTTAGCGTATTGATTCTCGCTAGCTTAACATCATTGGTTCCCTCATGGGAAACTTGCAATGAGTCCCACATAGCTTTTTCCGTTAAACAATGAGAAACCCTATAATATTCATCAACTCCTAATGAGGAGATCAAAATATTTTTGGCTTCCCAATCGTAATTATATTTCTTCTCATCATCATCAGTCCATTGTGCTTCGGGCTTAGGCACAATCACATTATTCGCATCGGTCATAGTTATTTCCATTGGACCATTGAGAAGAACATTCCACACTTTTCTATCGATGGAATTAATGTGCACCCACATACAGTCTTTCCAACAACTGTAATTTTCTCCATTAAAACCGGGAGCTCTATTATAGGCCCCTTTAGGTTTGTTAGCCATTTTCTACAAAGTTATACTTGAAGCACAAAGTGAACTGGTGCTCTTGATACCACTTGTTAGACGATAGCACAGATCTAGAAGGGGGGTTGAATAGATCCCTTATTTAAAAATGAGTCGGCGCTACCAATAAAATGATTTTTAAAAATTTGTTTAATTTGTGAAAGCCACCGTGGAAAAATTACCGTCTATAACGAACCGTTACTAGAAGACCGAATATGTGTCTAGCCTTTGGAAATTGATAATGAGAAATGAGAATCACCGTGCTAGTCACATCACCAATTTGATTTAGATCACTACTTAGTATGACTAGTTCCAATGCCTTAAAATGCCAACAAAGTAAATGGACAACACACAAGAATTTTGGTTCAATCAATTTATCAAACACTTGGCGTGCAGAGCACTCTAAGTGAGTTTGGCTTTGAGTAAGTAGCTCTAGTTTCCTTGTACAATAAACTATTGTACTAGAGTAGACTAATCAGACGACTCCGTGGAGAACAAGCATCTACCAAAAGGCTGTAATCAACGGATACCATCCAAGAGATGGGATAAAGGTTACTCTTTGGGATAAAACCAAACACTACCAACCAAGAGTCGGGATTACCACATCACTAACCGAAATTTCCATGGTGAGACGACTTCGCTGGGGTCAAAACCACCCCTACCAACTAGGAGTTGGAATCACTATAACACTAACAGAAATTTACATGGCGACTTCACTTGGGAGGCATACTGACCAAAAGTCGGAATCAACAACCAGAGAACAAAGGTTACCAACCAAGATTTAGAAAAACGTCAACAAGAAGACCACACCGGATATGGCAACATCCCTGGGGGAATCAAAGACTACCAACCAAGAGTTGGAAAATGAACCGGCGTCCACCACTGACCATACTGAGGAAACCATAACCGCCAACCAAAAGTTGGAACACGCCAAATCTCCTCATCAACCAAAATTTGAGACGACTCTGCGGAAGAATAAAGGAAGACTGCCAACCAAAAGTTGGGACACCCAACAAGGGATAACACCAACCAAAAGTTGGGAAAAAAAGGTACTAACCAATAGTTAGAATCAACAGGAAACACCATCAATCAAAGGTCGGAACACAAACTGCTAACCAAGAGTTAGGATTGCTGGGGAAAGATCCTCATCGATCAGAAATCGGAACCAAAAGCTACTAACCAAGAGTTAGGATAGCTGGGGGACGCTAAACGAAGCTGACTCCACCACAGAAGACTGCCAACCAAAAGTTGGGATGATCATCCCAAATTATCAACCAAGAGTTGAAATAAAAGGCTACTAACCAAGAGTTAGGATAACAGCTACTAACCAAGAGTTAGAACAATAGCTACTAACCAAGAGTTAGAACAACAAAGATTTCAAACCAAAAGTTGGAATAGAGACTCCGCACGGAGAAACCAAAGATTACCAACCAACAGTTGGGATCACCTTCTAGGCCAACCAAGAGTCGGAACACCAAATACAATCCTCTGAACTACGCTGGAGGGTACCAACCAAGAGTTGGAATCCTCGACTCTGCCGAGAGAAATAAAGAATAACCACCAAAAGTTGGAATAACATCCAAACGCCACTGGGTTATCAACCAAAAGTTGAAATAACAACGGTGACCAACCAAAAGTCGGAACAACTCTGTTGGGAAAGAACCACAAGTTTGATCAGGGAAGACAACACTCGCAAGCGACTCACCTGAGGAAAGCGAAGACATTTACCCAAACGAATCATCTGGGACGAATCTGATAAAATAACCGACCTAAAAATCCATCCTGATGCGGATAACACGAAAACCCCTTGATTCAAACAAACTCTGCTAAAAAGAATATCCAGTCCCAAAACACCAAACCTCGCTTATGTTTTAGGTACTTATGTTTGAAAATAGCGTAATGCTCCATACGAAATGGAAATGCTACGCATTTGGGAGGATGCTAATGCAAAATGAAAATGCAAAAGAACCAACCTAGCAAAATAAATACTAGGGAGAAAAGAAACCCACTCCGCCGGGGAGAGAGCAACCTCGCCAGGCAGAGAAATCCATACCACTGGGGACCAAATCTTCTGGGGACTTGAATAGCTCGGCTGGAACACAAGCAATTCTATGCTTTACATCAAACTCCTCCTGCTGAGGGAACCGTCTCTGCGGGGGAAGAACAATCGACCACCAAAGATTGACTTTATCCTGCTCAAGGAACTAGCTCTGAATGGCATTCCCGAAAACTCTATTCGGCTTGGGGAGAAAATCCACTCTGCTTGGGATTACATCAAATATCAACCTATCTTGATGAGGAATATCAGATACTCCTACTCTATGGGGCTTGAATCTACTAGGGAAATTTCACACTCTTATTCCACCACTTACTCTGTCGAGGGAATCAACACTGCACTCTGCTGGAGAAAGTCCTGAATACCGACTCCGTGGGGAAAAAGGCGTCACCGACGTTGCTTCCGCTGGAGAAGAAAGCTAGTTTACCAACCACCCTGCCGCTGAGGTAATCACTTATATCCTACTCTGCTGAGAACAAACTCCACCCTGCTGGGGACTCACTTTCTCACGAAGACAAAGCTTTATTCTGCTAGAGATACAACCTTTGAAACTTGATAATCGGACTCTTCCAGGGAGAGGACACAACTTTGTCGGAGAGAGGATGACCACTTCACCGGAGAGGAAAACTATCTGCTATGGGAATCATCTCTTCGTTGCTCATGCCTGACTGCATTTACCTGTGGGGAATACCCGACTGACAACAACTGCCACCTGCTGCAATCTTGAACCGTGGAGGGTAAGGGAATCTCACTCAGCTGTGATAACCCTGTTGACCTGCAACAAAGAAAAACACCAGAAATATTCTACATGTGAAATGGTTACCTCAGTTACCATCCATGATACTTGCCGCTCAAGCAAAGTCAGCGCTTTCGTTATGCTCTGTACAACCTTTTGCTTTTACCTACAATGTTTACCAAAATAACAGACATTTTGCAAACAAAACAGTAAAATGGGCAAGAAAAAAAGAAAGCTCCTTGACTGAAGTGAATACTTTATTGATGAAAGGCCTGTAAATAGGCGAATTACAATTCAGATGCAATTCCTGAAAAGAGGTAATTGCTCAAAACAAGAAAACAAATACAATATAAATGTCGGCAATGTGGAAACAAACAACACCATGTGTCGATTCGGCTATGACCTGTATGTCTTCGACGTTCCCCATGTTTCGTCCTCTGAAAAGGCTGACTGGACTGATTCCTTTCCTTCGGGATAACTGCTCACAAGCTTACAGATCGAAGGCAGACCGTGATCATTTGCTTTTTTAAATCCCTAACTTTTGCCTGGATCGCCCTTTCGGGTTTTCAATCCACCGGGATACCCATTTTTGACAAAGTTGCCTTTTCAGGTTTTCAACTTTACGGATTCGTTCTTTTTCTTTTTATCCCTAATTTTTGCCCGAACCTTTTCTTTTTATGGTTCGCCGGTGTTGCACCCCAAATTTTGACCCCTTAGATCTTTATCATCATTTTGGGAACATATTCATTTGATTATTTAACCTTAACCTACTTCAAGTTTTTCTTTGTTAAGTTACAGGTGAACCATGGTTCTGTACAGTCGGAAATCGAGGTTTCAGCGGTTTAATCAATTAGGGTGTTGGATTGTTCCTCCATAAAACAAGTCTCAACTTCATCAAATATACTATATTGGGGCGAGAATGAATCCAATTTGAAGTTTTCACGCGAAGATCAAGAACGGTGCAGTTCAGGATCCCCGATTAGGGTTTTTGATTAGGAAAAGTCAACAATGGTTTGACTTTTGATTTTAAAGGTGTTCCAATGATGGAATTGTGGTCCATGAAGTTCATATGGCTTATTCAAGTCCCCTCAAGAAGTTTCAAAGTCTCGGAAGACCCAGAATAACAACAGTCGGTCCGATCGTCATCGATCGATCGATCGTTTCGTCGATTGAAAAGTCAAAGTGTGAATAAAAAATGTTCCTAATGACATACTGCACATACCCATAAAATTTCATGACCATTGGATCAAGGATTGAGGAGTAATCGCAAAAGTCGGGAATTAGAGTTTTGAAAGAGGCAAGACCATAACTCCTTAACCATATATCCAATTGAGTTGGTTCAAAGCTCATTGGAAAGCTCTTGACAAGTCCTACAAAAGTCCAAAAGTGGTCCATGAGCAGAAAATGCATAGATGTGGAGTTATGACCAAATTCATTACAAGAGGGAAAAGTAACTTAGAAAAATTCTAAGTTATTTCACTTTTAGGCTTGTTTTTCAGCAACTTTGAGAGGTTTTTTGGCCAAGTTCCTTTGGGAATCTGAAACTCATGAAAACATGAAAGTTGTAGAGCTACACGAGAGCTTTCCAAAATGTACTAGAACTCCTCCATAGAACTTGTGAGTTGAGAGTTATGAATCTAACAAGATGAGGTTTCAAGGCTTGAATCCAACACTTTCATTTTTCACAATTCATCCTTTGATCACTTGGGCTATTCTCAGCCCTTGGATCATGTTTATATCTGATATTTAGAGAGTATAGTGAAGGAAAATGCAAAAGAAGTGAAGGATTTGAAGGAATAGCAAGTTGCAAGCAAGTGGCATTAAAATAATCAAAGAATTCAAGAGAGGAAAGAGAAACTTTTTGGCTCCAAACTGTAGCAGTTGTATTCAGTCACCTCATGTATCTCATTCCACTTGATTTTCTCCTCACATTGAGCCAAGGATCTGATTTTGCAGCTGCATCAAACCCTCAAGCAAAGTTACCTTTTCAAACTCCCTCCAAAAGTGCCAAACTTCAAATCTACCCCAAATCTCTTCATGGCCTATAAATAGAACCTTCCTCCCACTCTATCTGGGACACCAGAGCCATCCTAAACACAAAAAACACATGGTTCTCCTTCTTTCCCTCTTTACTTGAAATTGAAGAAATCTCACAAAATCACCATTTTTACCAAACTTGCATCTTTCACACCAGAACCTTCTCCAAACATTCTACCACTTCAAAAACCACATACACACTCTTAAAATGACCCTCTGAAGCTGTTCCCACCATTGGTTTCTCCAAAAAATATTTGGATCAAAAAATCAATTGTTCACACACCGTAGTTTGACTTTTGTGCATCTTTGATACCAAATCACTACACAGATCCATTTCCATTATTTTGGCACTTTAGACACCTCATATTAATGATATTCTAGCTGTCCAAAACCTCAAACAATAGTTGGAGTCTCATTTTCTCAAACTGTCCACAAGATTGCACTTTTCCTCAAAAAGAAGTAACTTTCACAAATTGCTCAAAAGGAGGGACCTCTGGTTTTCTTGGCAGCTAGTTTATTTTTGGAGGTCTACAAGAGGTAAGTGACCTCTAACCCTTGCTTTTTTTCACATATGCAGAATCATGTATTATTGGTTCTATTGAGAAGCCTATGCATTGTCATATAGGATTGGTTTGTTTAGTTATGCTGTCAAAAGAGGATGAAAGGCCAATATCATGTGTTGTTTGCTATTAAAATAACATTAGGGTTGTATATGTTTTTATGACTTTTATAAAAGTACAACTTGTTGATTTCTAACATTGTTATGTTAAAATGGTTAGCAAACTGTCTTGAAAAACTGTTGGCACTAAGAGGTTTAGCTTAGTTGCAATTTTAACTTTATTATGGTAGAGACTTGACTTTGTTCATAGTTCTGGTTTAGTCTAGCATAGTTTGAGTCTTACTTTAGGACTGTTGCTTGGTTTGTGTGGTTCCTGTTACATCCAGAATGTAGCATTTAAAGGGCTTACTGTTATTAAGATCTAGGTCTGTCTTTTAGACTTGGATGAGGTATTAGCTGTCCAGAACATGTTTCTCATTACCCAAAACCTGTGTAGAACCAATAATTTGCACATGAAGAAGTGAGGCTCATTCTGTTTGATTTTGAACTCTGTTACATATGGGAACTATCATTTTGGATTGGTAACTATTTGGATACCAACAACAGTGTGCATTGGTGTTTGCCTTGAGGTTGTTAAGTTTGCATCATGTTGCCAATATGATTGATGTATCTGTTAACAAGAGAAAACACTCTATGTTTGTTTGGCTTTCATCTCATTTTTCAAACTTATTGTGAGAGCTATGATGGGAATTCATCATTGACATTTTGAAACACCACAAGCATACTGTCATTGCCTTGCTTTAGAGTTTTATAGTTGTTTAGTCAATCACCATTTATGAGTGTCTTGGATTCATGACTTGTTACAACTATTGTTGATTCATGTTACTGTGGGATTCATACCTAAGGCACAATCTTATTGTTTTTCATTGGGATTATCATTTAGCATCTCTGCTGTCCAGCCTTCATAAAACTGCTTGCATTGTGATTTGTGTTCTTAAACCAGTTGTGTTCATTGTCTGCCATTTGATAGGAGTTTAAACTGAATTCTTCATCAGAGCTTCCATTGTTTTTCTTTATTCCTTTTCAAACACATTTAACTCATTGTATAAGGTTACAGTCAATGGATTTAGTAAGGAGATACTAAAATCTGTGGCTGCTATCTGTTTGAGACAGTTAGACTCAAATTTTATCAACTTTGGTGGAGAATTGAAAAAGTTACGATCAAAACGTATTTTGAGTTTCCACTTGCATTTGCCCAAGAGTTGCCCAGATTTTGTACCTTGTTTCAGTACATATTTATTTGGGGTGGAAAAATACATGGATGTATCGCCACCCCAGTGGTTAAGAGCATTGCCTTAAGTCACTTACCATGCGCCTTGTCCTCTGTTCGAGCCTCAGCGAGGCCACTTTTTATTTAATTTTATGATTTCTCAAGATTTAATATTTTTCCTTCTCTTCCTATCACTTTGCACGCGCGCGCATGTGGTTGGGTTGGCATGACTTCAAGTCCATAACTCCAGTGACCTGTGTTCAATCCTTGGTGTGGGCACTTCCATGTTTTAGCACTTGGTTTATTTACTTTATTTAGTTTTTATTCAACTTTCAATTTATCATAACTCCTTCAATTTTAATCCTTTTTCGGTGATTCTTTTTGCCAAATTCTCGTGTTAATGTATATTTTAACATAATGCTTGAACCTTTTGTTTACACTGTTGTGACACTGTTGGCTTATGTTTGATATCTTTCCCCGTTATCCTAACCTTAGGATTGGAGCCTCCATGCTCTGTTTAGCGTCCCTCCGTGGACATTCTCCCCCTTTTTTACCCTAACCTTAGATCTGAGTCGTCGTACTCATGTTTAGCGTCCCGCCGCAGACATTCTCTCATAACAATTTCAACGTAGATCCAGGAGTCTCCGCACTCCATGTACGTACTTCCCTATGAATGCTTACATCCCTTTGGAACATTGACCACAATCAAGAGTTCCTCACCCCTAGCAAGGGGAACTACGGTTGCTATGATTCCATTCCCGTCAGGAGACATAGGCACGAGATGCGATGTCTTGGCGAGCACACTTAGTGTATATATCCCTAGGTCTTTACCTTAGCATTTTTTCCTTAGCAAGCAAGCTTTAGCAAACACAAATACTAACAAGAGGTTCCTGTAGAGTACTACAGATGCTTAGGATGCTAACACCTTCCCTAGGTATAACCAAACCCCGAACCTTTAGATCTCTCTTTGCTTAGCTTTAGGCCTTGCCTTTTGCTTTGCATTTTTATAGGTTTTTCTTTCTTTAAACCTTTCCTTTTTGGATAAATTAAAGTCCGGTTGTGAATTTAAGAATTAAAGAGTCAAGTTAATCAATAGCTTGGTATCACGATTCTCATTAGCTGCCTCAACAACACCATTCATCTTCGGACGATATGAAGAAGAGTTGTGATGTTCAATCTTGAAACTCTGACACAGTTCCTTCATCATTTTGTTATTTAAATTTGAACCATTATCAGTAATGATTCTCTCCGGAATACAATAACGACAAATGATGTCCCTCTTTATGAATCTGGAGACCACCTGTTTCGTGACATTAGCGAAGGACGCTGCTTCTACCTACTTCGTAAAGTAATCAATTGCAACCAGAATGAAGTGATGTCCATTAGAAGCACTCGACTCAATCTTTCCAATCACATCGATTCCCCACATGGAAAAAGGCCAAGGAGATGTCAACCCATTTAGAGGAGCTGGTGGCACATGCACCTTATCCGCATAAATCTGGCATTTATGGCATTTTCTGGCGTATTTGAAACACTCGAATTCCATAGTCATCCAATAGTACCCAACTCTCAACAACTTTCTAGCCATTGCATGTCCATTGGTATGAGTACCAAAAGAACCCTCATGAACTTCCTCCATTAACAGGTTTGCTTCAAGTTCATCAACACAACGCAGCAAGACCATGTCAAAATTTCTCCTATAGAGTACATCGTCCTTGTTCAGATAAAAGTTACCAGCTAACCTCCTCAGAGTCTTTTTATCCTTGCTGGATGCCCCATATGGGTACTCTTGATTCTTGAGAAAATGCTTGATATCGAAATATCAAGGCTTTCCATCGGATGCTTTCTCAACGGTAAACACAAAAGCAGGTCTATCAAGACGCATGATGGTGATAGCAGGAGTTTCATTCCAGAAATTCACTTTGTACATCGAAGCTAACATGGCCAAGGCATCCGCCATCTGATTCTCAGCCATCGACATATGATGGAAATCAAATCTATCGAAGAAAGGCAGCAGCCTCCTTGCATAATCTCTATAAGGCACCAGGTTGGCCTGACGAGTTTCCCATTCTCCTTTGATTTGGTTAACGACTAACGATGCGTCACCGTATACATTCGGATTTTTAATCCTCATATCAACGGCCTCTTCTAAACCCATAATGCAAGCTTCATACTCAGCTTCATTATTGGTGCAAGCGAATGTCAATCGGGCGGTGAACGGTATATGAGAACTGTGAGGAGTAGTAATGATCGCGCCGATTCCATTACCATATGAATTGACCGCTCCATCAAAAACCAATTTCCATTGAGATTCTCTCCCAGACCCCTTTTTAGGTAAAGGCTTATCACAGTCTTTCATTCTAAAAAACATGACGTCTTCATCTGGAAAGTCAAACTTCATCGGCTGATAATCCTCAATCGGCTGTTCCGCTAGATATTCCGACAAAACCCTTCCCTTAATGGCTTTCTGGGAAACATACTGAATATCATACTTTGCTAACACCATTTGCCATCGGACAATCCTTCTGGAGAGTGCTTGTTTCTCAAAGACATACTTGATTGGATCCATCTTCGAAATCAATAGGGTTGTGTGGTTTAACATGTACTGTCTCAAACGCTTTGCGGCCCAAGCGAGTGCACAACATGTTTTTTCCAGCATCGAGTACCTCGACTCACAATCGATGAATTTCTTACTCAGGTAGTAGATGGCACACTCTTTTCTACCTGACTCATCCTGTTGACCGAGCACACATCCCATTGAATTTTCAAGAACCGTGAGATACATGATCAGTGGTCTCCCTGCAACTGGAGGCATGAGTATTGGAGGTTCCTGTAGATATTCTTTTATTCTTTCGAATGCTTTTTGGCAATTTTCATTCCACCTGTCCGTTTGATCTTTTCTCAGCAATTTGAATATTGGTTCACAAGTGGCTGTAAGATGAGATATAAACCTTGCAATGTAGTTTAATCTCCCCAGGAAACCACGAACCTCTTTTTCCGTTCTCGGCTTAGGCATTTCTTGTATAGCTTTTATTTTGGCAGGATCTACCTCAATACCCTTTTCACTGACAATGAAACCCACTAACTTTCCAGATCTCACCCCGAAGGTGCATTTGTTAGGATTCAGCCTCAGCTTGAACTTCCTCAGCCTTTCAAACAATTTCAGAAGATCGACCAGATGTCCCTCCTCCGTATGTGACTTTGCTATCATGTCATCAACATAGACTTCCACCTCATGATGAATCATGTCATGAAACAAAGTGATCATCACCCGCTGATAAGTTGCCCCTGTATTTTTCAATCCAAAGGGCATCACCTTATAACAAAAAGTCCCCCACGGCGTGAGGAAAGTATTTTTCTCCATGTCCTCTAGGGCCATTTTGATTTGGTTATACCCAGAGAAGCCATCCATGAACGAAAACACAGAATACTGAGCGATGTTATCAACCAACACATCAATATGAGGGAGCGGGTAATCGTCTTTCGGGCTCGCTTTATTCAGATCTCGATAATCAACGCACATCCTAACCTTTCCATCCTTTTTAGGCACATGAACAATATTAGCGACCCACGGAGGGTAATTCGTGACAGCAAGAAACCCAACATTCAACTGCTTCTGAACTTCTTCTTTGATCTTGACTGCCATGTCAGGCCTTGTCCGTCTCAACTTCTGCTTGACTGGCGAGCATTCTTCTCTAAGAGGTAGCCGGTGTACCACAATATCTGTATCCAACCCAGGCATGTCTTGGTAAGACCAAGCAAAGATATCCTTATACTCACGGAGCATTTCAACCAATCTTCTCTTGACACTGTCTTCAAATGCAGCCCCTACTTTGACCTCTTTCTTGTCATCCTTGGTACCCAGATTAATAATCTCAATATCCTCCTGATGAGGCACAATGACCCTTTCCTCCTGCTTGAGAAGCCTGGCTAACTCTTCGGGTAGTTCACAGTCTTCGTTAGTCTCATCTTCAGCTTGATAAATGGGATTATCAAAGTCATACGAAGTCATAGCTGAACCTGAATCGATAGCATCTGATAGAAAAGACCTGCATGAGGATGTTATGTTTATTATGTAATGCAACAAACAAAACACATTGCCATTTTTCTGTTAAGTATAAATGCAAAACAAAAATAAGATAAACAGGGATCACAATATTTGAATGCGAAACGTCTTTTATTAATGATAAACTGTAAATAACAAGAGGGCCCCACAAATGGGTCACTACGTCTTGGGCAGAACGCTGGACTGAACATAATCAAAACAATGATCATTACTCTATAGCAGTAACATGAATAACTTCTTCGATAGTCCAGTTGCATAGCTTCTGGCCGGGAGCACATGGACAAATCCACACATCCATGTCGCAATCACTGTCACCTTCAACGTCTTCAACGACATTGATCCTGTCAAATATCACACCACTGCTGGTAAACTGAACAGGTCCCTTGTATCTCGGAATCTGAGAAGAACTAGAGGGTTTGTATCCCAGGCTGAACTTGTGTTGCTTGACAGGAACATCGAGAACTTGACCCCACTTTTGAGATGAGCCGGATTCTACGATAGCATGGGCCTCCTTGAGTGACGACATTGAAACCTCTGGGCCTTTGGCTTCTACAGGAGACTTCCCCTGAATCTGAACTGTTTCAAATGCCTGACAGAGTGTTTCGTGGATCTCACCATCCACTTCTACATACTTGAAGGACGACAAATGGCTAACCATAATGTCCTCTTCACCGCACACGATAACTATCTTTCCTTCCACCATGTATTTTAACTTTTGATGCAACGTTGAGGTAACTGCCCCAACAGCATGTATCCAAGGTCGGCCAAGCAAACAGCTGTATGCTGGCTGGATATCCATAATATAGAAAGTTGCATCAAAGATCTCCAACCCTATCTGAATAGGCAGCGTGATTTCTCCAAATACTGATATCTTAGATCCATCAAAAGCCCTCACGACTAAATCACTTGGCGTGCACAACAAACCCTGAATGTCCAACTTCATCAATGCCTTCTTCGGAAGCACATTGAGGGATGATCCCGTATCAACCAAGACATGTGACATCAGAGATCCTCTACACTCTAAAGATATGTGCAGAGCACGGTTATGGTTCCTCCTAGCAGGAGTCAAATCTAAATCAGTAAAGCCGAGACCATTATCGGCATTCACGTGAGCAACTACCCCCTCCAACTGATTAACAGAAATCTCCTGGGGTACGTACGCTACATTCAAAACTTTCAACAGGGCGTTGCGACGCGCCTCTGAACTCATCAACAATGACAAGATAGAAATCTTCGAAGGAGTTTGATTCAAGTGATCCACAATTTTGTAGTCACTCTTCCGAATTAATCTCATAAATTCCTCCGTATCCCTTGAAAGATCCTCAGTAACAACCGGTGGTTGAACATTCTCTTCAATCACAGCCTTATGCTTACCCCTGTCATTCTTATCAACATTAATCTCTGGTGGAGAAAAGACCCTACCACTTCTAGTAATACCTCCGGCATCGACTATGTTCTCAACTGACGAACTTCCGCTTGCCGATTCTGTCCGTTCTTGCTTCTGTCCGTTACAAAACACCTCTCCCCCATAGTTCCATGGGATAGCTCTAGTGCTCTCATACGACATGGGTCCAGGTATAGTAATGGTCACCAGAGCTGGCCTAGCAGGCGCTGAAATATTGATAGTCCGGTATGGAATGGAAATAGTGGAAACTTCATCATTACTTACCTCTTTCATAACATCTTCCTTCACGAATTTGTCAAACTGCAGACAACCTTCATCAATCATTCTCTGAATACCCCTCTTCAAAATCCCACAACCCTCAGGCTGCACTTCACATTCTGAGCAGTCAGCAGAACAACCAGGAAATACTCCCTTCTTCAACAAACAAGCCTTCATAAAACCCGACGGAGTTTTTAAATCTTCAACGTCAGTTATCAGATTCAACTTTTCACCCTCAATAACGGCATTGGCTCCTGCCATCCTATGATCCGACATCGGGTTCTGAGTCACATTGGGCCCCTCATTGGTGAAATTAATAGCTTTAGAATCAAGCAAATCTTGGACCTTATGCTTAAAAGCTTTACAATAGTCAATATCATGGCCTGGGGCGCCAGAGTGAAAATTACAATGAACGTTCACATCGTAGCTAGGAGGCGGTATACCCGTGAGAGGATCCAAGGTCCTCTTCTGAACCAACTATAATTGCAGCAACTGTTGTAACAACTGAGAATATAGTATCAGAGGATTTGTGAATTGTCTATCAGGCATCCTGCACCTAGCAGGATAAGGTTGCGGAGCTGCGACCGAGATATTTACTATAGCGACTTGCTGATGCTGACGAGACTGAGCTCTGCCTTTACCCTTGTACAAGATAGAATTTGCATCCCCCTCCCTTCTCTTGGGGTTTGCAGAATACGGCTTCTCCGCTCCTCCCGAAGAGGATCCACCACCATTGGAAATCTTACCAGACTTGATCCCCCTTTCAATTCGCTCACTGACAATTACCAAATCAAAAAACCCTGCAGACATGCAACCTATCATCTTCTCAAAGTACACACCCGGTAGCGAAGCCATGAACAGGTCAATCAACTCCTTTTCAACCATAGGGGGTTGTACCCTTGCAGCCAGATCCCGCCACCTCTGGGCGTATTCTTTGAAGCTCTCAGAATTCTTCTGCGACATACTCTGCAATTGTACCCGATTGGGTTCTAGATTACTACTATATTAATAGTGATGCACAAAAGCCTCAGCCAACTCTTTCCAGCTACAAATATGGGTTCTCTCAAGCCCCATATACCATGCCAACGAAGCCCCTGCCAGACTATCCTGGAAGAAATGCATCAACAGCTTTTCATCACTAGAATAAGCAGACATTTTCGTGAAGTACGCCCGAATGTGTACTCTGGGACAAGTCGTCCCTTTGTACTTATCAAAATCGGGCACCTTAAATTTGGGGGGAATCCGGACCCCAGGAACCAGACCAAGATCAGACATATCCAAGCCCAAAGAGTTCTGATTCTCCAATGATTTCATTTTCTCCTCAATCAGTTTGAACCTTTGGTCAGCTTCAGTCGGCAAACCGCCCTCCAGATCTTTCGCAGAAAATATATCATCCTGATTATCTTCCCAATGAGGACCAGCAACCCCGTGCACAACACACACACTGCCATTACCAGCAATATTACCGTTCTCACCAGCAACTCCTCCGCCGAGAGGTACAACAACAATAGGAATACCTTGAGGAATAGATCCACCAACCGGAGGATGAACAACACCAGCTCCTCCGTGCAAAACACTGTCTTCATCAACCCGTGCTATCAACGGCTAGACGAGAGTTCTCAATTGTTCCTGTCCACTGGCGACCGTCTGCATCAGTTCCATGACTTGGGCCATGTGCGCCATGACCTCCTGCAATTCTTCCTGAACTGAAGAAAACCAAGCAGAGATAAGAACACAAGGCCACCAAGAACAACCTGCAATGCAAATGAGAGTGCAAGATGCAAAATGCAAACATGTCTATGTATGCACAGGGAGATCTTCCCCCTTGATTCCGGTTTCAATAAATAAGAACAGCAGAGATGGATAAGAACACCATAATAAATATTCTCATATATCAAGTAAAGCTGAAACAATACAACCAAATGAGAAATATTCACATACAAAGAGGCATTGATCTCATCCGACATCTCTGGTGATGATCAAGATACAAAATCAAATGAAACTACAAAAGATAAAACTCCTAGTAGCCATGATCTCTACGCCACTCCTGAGACTCCTCAAGCATCTCCTTTGTATCTGGATGGTCTGGCCTCTCCATCAGCTCTCGGATAAGGACATCCCTCCTGCGTATTACATCCTAGAGATAATTACAATGATCTTCCCAAGCATCTTCGCCGAAGGCATCCTCAAGCCTAGGTTTCTTCACCTATGCCCGGATCTTGAACTCCTCAAGTGCTGATAAATTCTCTTGGTGTTTCTGCTCGATCGTGCTCCTGCGGAACGTTTCTAGCAGTACCTCTCTCTCCTTAGCCTTGAATTGCACTTTCAGCTTATCAACATGAACACGAAGCTGATCTTCTCTACTCTTGTTGGCAGTCAAGGTAGCATTCCACTGCTCATTGAATTTGGATATCGTTAGATAGGCTCTATCTAAATCCTGCTTCTTACTCCTCAGAACATCACAAGTGCTTTTCAGATCAAGACCGACTTACTTCCGTGCTTGTACCTGATCAGCAAGTTCCTCCTTCAACTTAGTCAAAAATTCTGCATTTGTCTTGGCCAAATATACAGCTTCACCCTTATCATGCTTCAGCTGACTGATTTCCTGCTTCAACTCTTCGTTCTCTTTGCGCAGCTCTTCCTTCTCTTCCCAAATCTTGGTATATCTCAGGATATCAACAGTTGTAGGCGACTCAGTGACTAAGGTATATAATGGTGCTTCCATCGGAAATGGCAACAATACCTCTTCAACTCTCCTCTGAATCCAATCTGAGTATGGATCATAGGCTCTACAATCTCCTTTGCCTAAAGAAAGCTTTCCCTTTTTGTGAATCTTACCCCAAGCGTCCACGAATCGGGCCGAGATACTAGGATCAGCTACACCTGTAAAGTACAGAGATTCCTGCACTTCCTCTTCTTTCGGAGGTCCTTTCAAAGCATAACTGAATTGTCTCACAGCAAGAGAAAGATTATAGTTGATACCGCCTTTCCTCCCTATCAAGGGCACATTAGGAAAGCTACCACAACTGAAGATAAGCTCACAACCCAGCAAGTCTCGATTGAACCAGACAATATTCTTCTCTGTTAAACCTATAAGCCTCTTTGACCATTCATATGAGTTCGCTGAATCCACAAAAACTCCAGAGCGAGGAAGGTGGTCAACAAACCACTTATGCAACAACGGTGCGTAACAAGAAACCAACTTTCCTCTTCTTTTCTCGTTCTTGTAATGCACTGAATGATACAAGTCTCTTAGAAGAGTAGGTATGGGATTCTTGGAAGCAAAGATATGAAAAGCATCGAAATCCACAAAGTCCGATACATTAGGAAACAACACAATGCCATAGACACAGAAAGCCAAGATAGCACTGAAAACTACCCAACAACCTTTGTCAGCATACTCTCGGGCTTTGTCGACCAGGAAGGGTAAAGTAAATCCGGAGACTCCGTTTCTGCTAATAACATGACCTACCAAGTCATAGGCGCTCAAATAAAGAGCGGCAGACAACTTCTCGAGATTAGATTCTTCTTCGAAGCTGAAGAAAGGCACTTTGTTCAGAATCAAAACACCTAAGATGTAAGCAAATTCCTCCAAAGTTAGAACCAACACATAGTCCGGAAATGTGAAGCATCTTAGTGGAGGATCATAAAACTACAACAGGGTATGAATAGCTCCATGCTCATAAGTCATAAGCTTACGGACAAACATCAGAAGTCCACCATATTGTTCTCTGAAAGCTGCAAGAACACCAGGATCAGCCATGGAAATCAGACCAAATAAAGGTTCCAACTCAGGTGCCGGAAATTTGTACACAACAATCCTCTTTCTGCTAACTTCCATCTCTGAAGAAAACCAGTACCAGAATCAAGGGAAAGACGAGAACTTGTAACACACATAAACATGTAATGTTAAATGCATAATGATTATGCAAATGCACACATGGGATCAAGGTATCCAATGCTCAAATTCGCTGCTGTGCCGTTGACTAAATTCAACCAGAGCTCCGCTCTAATCAGAACACTGAGATAACACACTGGATAGAACACTCAGGATCAGAATTCTGCACTGACGAGAAAACCAGGGTTGGTTGAAGGCCAGGTTTCCTGCAAAAACTCATCCCTCTCACATGTGGGTTCTAGTCTTGAAAGGTACGGCATCCTATGCGGGCTGTCAGCGTCACAGACTTTCGAGAAACGATGATACGTTCACCATTTCTGGTTTGACATCATAGTCTAACAAAGCGGCCTCACTTAGCTAACTTCCCAAATGAACAGTCTCCAGAGTCGACAGTCTCTCTAAGTTAATATTCCCTCAACTGCACCAGACGCGCAGGATAGAATATTTCCAAAGAAAAACCTCGTCTGAATGTGAATTTCACGTGAGCTATTACGCAACCAGATGCCACACAAGCTCCCGCTAATCTCCGCTCTAATCCTATGTGTATACTCAAGCCCAGGTCCGACTTATATCTCGGTGGAACAACCCAACCCATAGCACAGCAGCAACAAGAATGCAATGCAATAATATACAACAGATAATGTACATAAAGCAAAATAACTACACAAAATATAAACACCCAAAGACGCAACAGACAAGCGCTAGGAGTGACTCACATAGGGAACGAGAATCCCCAGTAGAGTCGCCAGCTGTCGCAACTGCGAAAAACACCCGACGGAAAACAGAAGAGTCACCACCTTTTGTTATTTATCCCACAGAGGGAAAGGAAACGATCGGAAAAACCTGACAAAAAGGGAAAGACAAGGTCATCACAACCAAGTCCTGGATTTGGGAGTCGGTTACGCAAGGGGAAGGTATTAGCACCCCTCACGTCCGTCGTACTCGACGGGATCCACGCTTGTTGTCTATCTAAGGGTGTGTTTAAACTATCTACGCTACGAGCTTGAGGGACAAAAAGAAAAGAAAAGAGACTCGGCAGAGCATCGCCGCTTTGTGCCTATGTATTCCCTCGTGCAATGGGAAAGTCAGAGTCAACGTAGTTCGGCTAACTACAGGAGAGAAGGGGGGAAATTTGCTCGCCAAGACATCACGTCTTGTGCCTACGTACTTTCATCTGGTATGAAAGATCAGAGTAAACGTAGTTCAGGCTGACACGAAACCACAGGTTGATTAAGTGTTTTATTCGAGTAAGGTTAAATAATCGTTCCAGCAGTTAGAGACTAAGCCTGTTTGCGGTAGAACCGAAGCTTAACAACATTCTTTTCTGAAAAAAGGTTCCGATTAATCCCGAAGGAAAAAGGTTTGAATTTTGTTTTGTGTTTTTTAGTGAAGTGAATTAATTCGATTTGTGATTCACGTTGCACTAAAGACTATGACATGGAGGCGGATGCGTCGTATATCACCCCCAAATGGGACGTATACTAAACACTCTAGATAAGCGAGTGGAGACCCCTCACTTATCATTCCCCATGTAGCTTAAGGCTCGTAGCGCGCAATGTTTATCACCTTTATTAGATGAGTTAGCATGATTTTGAGATGAGAAGAGAGACACATGGAAGGTCTAAGGGAAACTCGGTCCTAACGTTGTCATGCAATGTGGTCCTAAAGTTTGAATAAAAAAGGGAAACATCTACCCTAATGTTAGCATACTTGGATTGAGCACCTAATGTATCTCCTACTCCCATCCTAAATGGAGGGACTAGGAATCCTATGGGGATCATGGCAATAAAAGCACAAGAAGAACAAAGGAAGGATCAATCACAAGTAGAAAATGCAAACATGAAAATGCACACTTAGAATGGTGGGAGGGAGGAAAAAAATGTGTGGGGCAGCAGCCGCCACAAGCGCGTCTCGACCTCAACAGTGATGCAAGAATAATGCAAACATGTGGGAAAAACAAGAGATGAAACCAAATGAACATGCAAACAAATGATCAATGCGAACCACATACACAAGCATGCAAACAATAGAAAAATGATCATACATGTCAACAAAATCATTATTAATCAACCACAAATAGTGACAAATATTCTAAACACTTCAACCCTAATGCATCACACTGATCTATGATGATTCGAATCAAAACGGTATGCAAACATGCAAGCAAAACAACAAATATAGCATTCTGGCACAGTGTTAATCGGTTAACACCTTAGAAAGTTTGAAAAAACTGAAGTTTTGAACAGGTTAATCGGTTAACCATATGCGTTAACCGATTAACACTGTTTACTTTTATAAAAAATTTGAAAATTTGTAATGGTTAACCGGTTAACCATATAGGTTAACCGATTAACACTGCACCAGAAGCTAAAAACAGCAGCAGAAAATCACTTCCAGCACAAAAACAGCTTATCCATAGTTCCAATAGATCAACTTATCAATTAAGCACGAAATTAACAACAGAAAACAGAGACCCAACAACATGGATACACAATTACGCAGCAATATCACAAATTGAACGGATCAAAATCAACAAAATTCAATTGAATATGAAGATTAACATGATAAGCTTAAAAATTAAATCGGATCGAGAATTCCAACCTTTGAAGCGGAGATTTGCTTCGGTAAATGTTGATCAACTGAATTTCAGCAGATTAAATGCTAGAATCTAGAAAACTTCAAGATCCGCAATAATTGTTGTTGTATGAATGAAGATCCACCAAATTTGAGTCAAAAAGCTTCAAATAATCACTTCTAGATCCAACTCCAGATACAAATCCAAGCTTGCACGAAAATGGATTATGAAAATTGATACAATGATGATGGTAGATGGAGGTTCATGCTCAAGAATCCATTGATTCCAATGAAGAATCAAGAATTCCAATGAAAAAGAGCTTTGAGTGAGTTTTGGAAATGGAGAAGTTGAGAGAATTTGAGAGAGAATTCTGATCACTTCTGAAAAATGAATGTGAGAAATGAAAATTGGATGGTTTGGTTTGGAGTAAATCATTTAAATATGACTTAGGTTTGGGATCCAAAGCAAGGTTTGGAAATTGGGTTGGAAATCAAGGCTTGGAATGTGGCATGGGGTTTTGGAGGGAAATCTGAAATTTAAAGATGTTCTAGATCCTTCCCAAGTGAAAATTTGAATTTCAAAGTGATCAAAATTGGACCCCAAGTGCAATTGGCTTGCAAAATCACGTACAAGGAAAAATCTGCTATGGTTAACCGATTAACCATATGCGTTAATCGGTTAACACTGTTAAAATTCCAAATCTGGGCTAATTTTCCTTTGGTTAATCGATTAACCATATAGGTTAACCGATTAACACCTTTAAATTTTAAATTTTGGCGCCTTTTGGTGGGAAATCTGTTCATTTGCCCTGTTTCAATTGTCTGGAGCTCTGTTTAGCTGCTGAACCTCATTTTTGGCCGTTATCACTGTAAAAATGCTTGTTATGAGCCTGAGTGCTGATCCTGATATGAAATTAACCTGCAAAATAAAATTGGTCGCCTGACCGCTGGGCAAAATAAATGTCTGAACCTCTGATGCTCGATGTTTGCTGTTCCGTCTTTGCTCTAAAATGAATCTGAGCCACAGGAATTCCTTGATCCCATGCCTCGAGAACAAATGCTATGCGATGCAAAAAAAAAGCAAAATGCAAAGAAACAAAATCCAGTTAAGGTTAAACCGAAAGGCAAATTTTGGGGTGCTACAATCATTATGCACAATTTTGCAACACTCTTTTAAAAATGATACATTGTATCCTTTGTCGCATAATTGGCTAATGCTAATGAGATTATGTATAAGACCCTCGACAAGCAATACATCAGATATAGTAGTGGAAGAAGGGTTACCTACACTACCTTTTCCAAGTATTGCACCGCGATTGTTATCTCCATAGGTTACATACCCCTTCTTCTTTGCCACGAAGTCGATGAAGAGAGATATGTTTCCTGTCATGTGTCTTGAGCAGCCACTATCGAGAACACATCTTCTCTCGATGGTCTCAAGATGTTGTATGTATGAAAAACAATTAACAAGAGTAGGTACCCAATGGCTTATTGGGTCCTAAGTTGTGAGTGACAAAATGGTCGGATTTGGGTAACCATTGATAAATGCCTTTAGGAACCAAAAATCTCCTAAAGAGGCATTTAATAATGGAATGGCCTTTCTTGCAACAATATAAACAAGAAAAGTTAACTTTTGAATCATCTTTGCTATCGCGATCTCTTACAACATATTTTTATTTTTGATATGGATTAACCACACTCTTTCTAAAATTAGATTTATCAATGGAAAAATTAATTTTGGGCTCTAGAGCCTTGTTAAGTTTGGCATTTAGGTTTCTAACTTCATTTTGCCAAATGTAACAAGTGTCACACCCAAAGTTAACTATTCTACTTCTTAGATCCTCATAACCTGCTTTTGTACTTTCCACTATGGAAGCTTTGAGTGCCTCAAGTTTCTTTTCAGACTCACGAATCTTTTGCTCTAAGTGCGCAAAAATTTGATTGTTTGAGGCAAGCCTTTTAAAGGCTTCTTTTGCTTCATAATGCAAAGTATTAAAAGCAGTTTGTAATTCAAAATGAGACATTTTAGAGGAAATTTCATATTTGGCATGTTGTACCTACTTCTTTTTGTTCTTTTGGTGAGCGAAAAGACAAAGATTTACGGATTCATCTTCATCACTTGAGCTTTCATCCTTGGAGGAATCGCTATCGCTTTCCCAAGCTATATACGCTCTCATTGGCTTTGATTGCTTCTTATGTGATCTATTTGTTTTCTTTTCTTTGCCCTTTTTGTTCAAGGGATAATCCAGTTTATGGTGTCCGGTCTTTCCGCAAGTATAACATGACCCTCTTGTTATGTTCCCTTTGTTGCACCCCAAAATTTTACCAACAATTATTTATCCATCTAGTGTTTGAAAGTTGATACCTTCATCAGACAATTCAAGAGATCCTCAGAGAAGTGGGTTGAAACCAGGGTTGTGTGCTTCATAGCTTGAGGATTGTGGGTGCTCCTTAGAGGGTTCTGAGACTTTGAGAATGAATTTGATGTTTTGGGAAAGCCTATGAGATGTCTTGATAGCCTTCATGAAGCCCAGAGAAGTCATTATGCAAGAATTCAGAAGATTCAACCATGAATGATAGAATTAGGGTTTTGACTGGGTCAACCCTAGGATAACTGAAGATTTGGAGAAGGTTAAGACCCAATCCATGGGCCATGAGATCATGGAATGATGCATAGAGATGTTATAAAGATGATTCCTAGGCCAACTCATCATGAGTGAGGAGTTTGAGAAGTTTCAAGTCAGGGTCTTCAAGGATTGTCAGTGAAAAACCCTAATTTGATCCCTATCTTCCAGGCAGTTTTAGCTCAAGTTGTGATTGATATCTCACCTTCCCCATAACATGAATGTTGTAGAGCTTGTTCTTAGCTTTAATTTGAGTGGTGGAAGTCCTTGATAGGAGTTACAGAGCTCAAGTTATGGTTTTGACAAATTACAGGTCAGCAGAGGTGTGTGAATCTGGGTCCTTGAAAGTCACCCAACTTGCAGACAACTTTTTCCCTAGTAGGAGGATTCCTATGATTTCTTGGTCAACATGAATGTTGAAGAGCATCCTCTTAGCTTTAATTTGAGTGGTAGAAGTCCTTGATTGGATTTGTGGAACTCAGCTTATGGTTTGAACAAGACAGGGGTATTTTGGTCATTTGTCAGTTATAGGTCATTTTAGCCAATGCCTAAAACTCCTATTTCCAAGCCTCAAATGGAAAAACTCAAAACATGAAAGTTGTTCAAAATGTGATTTTAAGTCTAGAAAGAAGGTCACAAATTGTTGTAAAAGCTCATGGCATGAGATTACATGATTGGTCAAAAATGAACTAAAAATGGCATATAAAGTTGAAAAGTTGAATTTGAAAAGTGATTTGGAAGATCCACAAATCCAAAATAGGTCATCCAATATATCATTTTGATTGGAAAAATCATTTTGAGAACATTGGTTTAGCTAGAATTTTGATTTGAAGCTTTAAAATGGGTGATGCTTTGAAAAGTTGTTACTTGGAAAAGAAGGCAATGTTGAAAAACCCTACACAAGCCAAAGAGGAGCTTGTTTTTCACTCATCCCTTCTCAATATCTCATGTAAAGTCATTTTAAGACCAAATGGTAAGGCATGAAGCATGGAAGGTGAGATTTTCAATATGTCACCACATGAGATTTTCAAGAAACTTCCACCATGTTCTAGATGAATCTAGAAGCATCTAAGGATCAATATAAGAAGGATGATCTTCATAGTGTTCAAGGTTGGTGATAGCAAGAGGATTCAGAGAGGAGAGAGAGAGAGAAGCATCCATTGAAGAGGTTTCTTCAAGTTGAAGCAACTTTGGTTTTCTTCCACTACAAGCCATCTCCACCATCACAAGTGCAAACAGAAGGTTTCTCACCATTGGAGGATCATCTTGAAGCAGTTACAAGGCCTGAAACCTTCTCCTCATATCTGCTCCATCATTACTTGACAGGTTCTTTCTCCTCCTTAATCCTCTTAATTTATTTAGTTTTAGTTCATTCTTTAGGTGTAGAATTAATGTGCTAGGATAGAGGATCAAACCCTAGGAGTTTGAGAGCTCTGTGTGAGGTTCCATGGCAGGTGAGTGATTCTTTAATCTTCAAGAACTTGTTGTTTAGGGTGTTTTAAGTAGCATGAATTAGGTTAGAGTAGCTAGGGTAGCATGTAGAGCAAGTTTAGATCCTTAGGTTGAAGCTTCACCATGGTTGATCTCAGGTGAACATGGTGGAACCGTGATCTTGATGTATTCTGTTAGGGTTATCTAGGGAGAGTTAGGGGAAAGTGAGCGTATGGCTGTGTTCCTCTTGAGTAGTAGAAGATTTTTTGTTTTGGAATCGTGGCGTTTCGCGGCCTGAGCAGAGAGAACGAGGGCGAGGAAGATGAGTGCATGGAGGAGAGGGTTTCTGAAAACCCTAGGTATGTTTGGGACGATGAAGAGGGTCCGTTGGATCAGGCTCCAAAGTTTGACAATTTAATCAGATCTCACGGCCGTGGTTCAATCTGAGAAAGGGAGGGAAAGATTCAAAATGAAACGCGGTCGTTTCATTAAACCAGCGTTCTGGGCTTATCTCGCTATTCACCCCCCCCTATTTCTGGCCCATTTAATTTCAACTGGCGTGTGTTGCTATTCCAACCCCCCCTCCCTTTTAATTGATTTAATTGTTTTAATTTTCTTTTAATATTTTTCTGTCTTTGAAAATTCATTAAAAATTGAAAAATAATTCTTTTTTTAATTCTTCTTTTTTCTATGAGTAGATAATATTGTGTAGAAAATATTAAAAATAAAAATGGGATTTTATTTTTAAGTTTAGTATTTTTAATAGATTTTTCTTTTAAATAGCTTTTATAATGTGTAGTTTGGTATCATGATTTTGTAAGAATTGTTTTAGGACCTTTCCTTTAGTCTTTTTTATCCATTCTTTTTTGTGCAATTAGATGATGAATCATAGTTCCCCATAGGATTTATCCTAGAATTTTAGAACTAAATTTTGGTTAGTTTAATTAGGGTAGATGTAGGGTATCCTAATTAGGGTTTAGATTATGTTTAGGTGATGAATTCCTTTCTTTGATTGAGTTTTGTCTTGATTTTTAGGTAGAGGCCTATGTAGATGTTATGAATAGACTTTGTAGACCCTTGTGAATAATTGTTAGATTTTTCCCCATTGGTTTAGTATTTTTTAGGTATTTTCTGAAGTTGCCTATTGATTTTGTCTGCCCTGTGGTTATCTGTTCATCTTTGGGGGTTCTTTGTGGGGAATTTGTTGAGGGGCTTGTGTTTCCTTGAAGACTTTGATGGATAGCATCATGAAGAGAAGATTGTAGATCAAGATTCAGAGACCCAGAGCTTGGCTTTTTCCCTGTCTGTGAGGTTTGAGATCCTGAAGTTTGAAGGAAATTCATGGTACTTTCCTGAGGAAGGCACTGTGAATGACTTTCATTCTTTCTTCTCACCTCTTTCTTAAGTATCCAATGATGTTGGAGCCAACTTGTGAGTTTAATTTCTCTTGAGGAGGAATGTAAACTGATCACATGTTGTTGAGCCACATGGGATACAACTCCTAAGTGAAAGCCTCCTAGTACTTTCCTGAGGAAGGTCCTATGGGTCTATTCACTTAGTTCCCTTAGTTTATCTAGGATTTCTCAAGTACCCAATGATGTTGGAGCCAACTTGTGAGTTTAATTTCTCCTGAGGAGGAATGTAAACTGATCACAGTTGTTGAGCCACATAGGATACGATTCCTAAGTGGAAGCCTCCTAGTACTTTCCTGAGGAAGGTCCTACGAGTCTATTCACTTAGTTCCACTAGTTCAGATAGGATTTCCTAAATATCCAGTGATGTTGGAGCCTGCTTGTGAGTTTAATTTCTCCTGAGGAGGAATGTAAACTGATCACAGTGGTTGAGCCACATAGGGTATGACTCCTGAGTATACACCTCCTAGTGCTTTCCTGAGGAAGACACTATGAGTCTGCTTGCTTAGCTCCCTTTCTTTGGTAAGCTTGTTCTGAAGCTTGAAGACTGGGATTGATTTCTCTTGTTTAGGGTCTTGCTTTAGGGCTTTGCTTAGATTTGATTAGATTCTGTGTTAGGGTTAGGATTAGAGAGTAGATTCTTTCTTTCTCAAGCATGTGTGTTTGTGTGCCTAAGGGCACTTCACTTCATTTCCCTTATCTGTTTTTGCTTGACAGCATGTTGTTTATCTTCAGTATGATTACTGTTATTTCATGACTGGCTTGAGGTCGAGACGAGCTTGTGGAGGCTGAAGCCCCACACACATTTCCTCCCTCACTTGCATTGCATGCATTTTACTGTTAAAGCTGATGCTTTTGTCTGTTTTGGTGTATCCCTGACATGATCCCTTAGGACTCTCATTTCCTTTGATAAGGATTTGATGATAGACTCTTAGGTTGAAACCTATGCATGACAACATCTAGGAGTTTCCTGTTCAAACCTCAACCATAGGATGAATCCATGGCATGATGACAGTAGGACTTGATAGTCTCCCTCCTAGTTGAGCCATCTTTTACCAGTAGTTTCCCGAACTACGTGAGCTCTGATCTCTCATGCCTGTTGAGAGTACGTAGGCATAGGATGCGATATCCTAGCCAGCAACCTTCCCCACCTTCACCCGTAGTTGGCCGAACTACGTTGACTCTGATTTCTCATTCTCTGATGAGAATACGTAGGCATAAAGTGCGACGCTTTGCCGAGTCATTTTTCTTTTCTTTTTCAGCCAGCCTTGATAGGTAGATAGATTATAACCAACCCATCCAAGTAAACAAACAAGCGAGGATCCCGTCGAGTACGACGGACGTGAGGGGTGCTAATACCTTCCCCTTGCGTAACCGACTCCCGAACCCAGACAATGGTTGCGATGACCTTGTCTTACCCTTTTTCGTCAGGTTTTTCCGATCGTTTCCTTTCCCGCTCTGAGGGATAAATAACGAAAGGTGGCGACTCTTCTGTCATGCCGGCACCTTATTTTCGCGCAAGCGACAGCTGGCGACTCTGCTGGGGACTTATAGCATCTAGGGACTTTTCCCATCCCTTATGCTGGGACCGTTTCCCATCCCCTACGCGAGTCAATCCTATCGTTTGTGTGTTTGCTTGTTGGGTTGCGTTTATCGCATTTTTACTTCCCGCACTTTACTTCCCGCATTTTATTTCCCGCATTTTATTTCCAGTTTGATATGATTATCTGTGCTGCTGTGGGAGAGGGATGTTACTGTGAGTGAAAAGCCGGACCTGGGCTTGAGTACACACCTAGATATAGTTGCGGAGAAGTAGTAGACGGACCTGTCTGCTGAGCAGGCACAGTTCCCTACGAAAATCTGCGCTCAGACGAGATTCTTGCAGAGGTGCTCCTTTCCGGTCCTGAGGATCTGAGGGGAGTCCAGACGTGAGGATTGTCGACTCTGGGGACCGATCATTTGGAAGTCAGCTAAGAGAGGCCTCTTCATGACGTGACGATGCCACTCCTTCTGGGAATCGTATTGTCCCTCATGAAAGTCTGTGACGCTGACAACCGCATAGGATGCCGTACCTTTGTCCGTGGATTAGGTCCATCATACCTGTGAGTGGGGTTGGGATATTGCAGGAAACTTTGACCTCCAGACTACCTGGTTTTCTTGACAGTGAATCAGTTATGTTGGGTTCTCAGTGGCAGAAATGTTCTTGATAGAGCAAGGGTTTGATCAGAGGATTTTATCATCGGGTGTTTGTCTGTCCTTGATAGAGCAGGTTTCGATCAGGATATTGTTATCAGTGGTTTGTTCTGGATGGAGCAGATTTTTGAGTAGGGTCTGAGGATCTCGTCAGCGGTTGTTATTTGTTCTTGATAGGGCAGATTTTGAGTGGGGTTTGAAGATCTCATCAGCAGCTGTGTATTTGTTCTTGAGAGGGCAGATTTGTGATTTGGGGTCCGAAGACTTCATCAACAGATATTCCTTGATCTAGCATCCGGGGTCTTTATTATCAGGCCTTCGTTCTTGTCAGGGCAGAATGCTGATCTCGATCCTATCAGATGGTTATTCACAGCAGATCAGATCAGTGGTTTTACGCCGGGGTTTCCTTCTCATCAGTGACTGTTGACATCGAATCTCCACAGCAGCCACCTAGATATATTGTTGCATACCTGCATTTCGCATTAGCTTGCATAATCATTCCATTAGCGTGTGTCTGTGACAGGTACCGTTTCCCCGATCCAAGATCTCTCGTCTCTTATTGCGTTACTGCAGCCTCTCTCAGGAAGATTGATGCGTATGAGTTCTCGGTCCTTGATGTGTCGAATCTGACTATTGCTATGTGAGGTTACTATTTCCATGATTGGGCCCAGATTCCTCTCCTTATTATTGTCAGCAGGTGCCAGGATCGGGGATAATCTTTCAAGCACACAGACTCACGCATGCATTTGCATGAAGCATTCTTGCATAACATACATTCTGTTACCTTGTCCTAACCTTTGATCTTGACAGGTTTTTCAGGTACTCAGGTTCCGAGCTGCTTTCGATCTCCAGGATTGATCAAAGACTCATCCACCGCTACTCAACTCGCGCCAATCAAACGAGAATCATGGACCAGGTACAGTCAGATGTTCAAGAGCTTCGTGAACGGATGGATCGTTTTATGGAGTTGATGCAAGTAGTTGCGAATGGGCAAGACCAGCTTCGTACTTTGGTTCAACCTCTCATCTCCAGGGTTGACAGCAATGGAATACTTCACGGCGGGGCCGTGCCCACTCCTCCTCAAGGGGATACTCCACAGAACGTTGTTCCTGCTGCCGGGGGCAACGGCAGTGCTAACGGCAATCTTATGACTAATCTCGGACTTAATGCGGCAGGCGCCGGCAATGGTGGTTTGGGAGCCAATGTTAACGTGGGGCCGGTCAACGGCAATGTTGGTGCAGGAAATATGGTGGTGCCTCAGCCGTGGCTGGAGGACCATCAGGATGACATATTCTCTCAGAGAGGTGCAGAGGCTGAATTGACTGCTGAGGCTCGACTCAGGTTCAAGGCGCTGGAAGATAAAATGAGAGACATAGAAAATCAGAACGCATTGGGCGTTGACATGGCCAAACTCGGGTTGATTGCTGACTTTAAAGTACCTCACAAGTTTAAGGTGCCTATCTTTGAGAAGTATAGGGGCACTACTTGTCCCCGTGTTCACCTCCGGTCTTATTATAGAAAGATGTCCGCTTATTCTGACGATGAGAAGCTGCTGATGCACTTCTTTCAGGATAGTCTTTCTGGTCCATCGCTCGAATGGTATATGGGTTTGGAGCCCGCTGCTGTGCGCACCTGGAAAGATCTTGCAGAAGCGTTTGTTCTCCACTATCAATATAATAGCGACTTGGCTCCCAACCGAGTTCAGCTTCAGAATCTCTCGCAGCGGAGCAATGAAAGCTTCAAAGAGTACGCCCAACGGTGGCGTGAATTGGCTGCTCGGGTTCAACCACCGATGGTTGAGCGTGAGTTGGTGCAAATGTTCGTGGCTACCCTTCCTGGAGTCTATTATGAGAAGCTGATCAGTGGCATGTCTGGAACATTCTCGGCCCTCATCACTTTGGGCGAGCATGTTGAAAATGGTATAAAGATCGGAAAGATTCAGGGCGAATCATCCTCAGCTGGAGGAGCTGGCAAGAAACCCTATACTGGCAAGCGTCGAGAGGGAGATGTCAGTGCTGTCACTAATGCTAGGAGAAAGGGCAAGGGCCCTCAGTCTCAGATCGCTAGCATAAACATCCCAGCTGCACCCCCGCAGCCGCAGCAGCAGCCCCAGCAACAGAATAATCTGGGATATAAGAGATATCAGAATCGGGGTCCCCTAGCAAACCGTCATTTTGAAACTCCTCCTATGCCGTATGCACAGCTTCTGCAGACGTTGCTTCAGCTCCAATTAGTTCATAAAAGGACAATGGCTCCCTTGACAGGGGCACCACCACCAGATTATGATGCTAATGCTACTTGTGAATTTCATTCTGGGGCACCTGGCCATACGGTTGAGAATTGTAAAGCTTTTAAGCACAAAGTCCAGGACCTGGTCGACGCCAAGGTTATCAACTTTTCTGACAGCGTGCCCAATGTCACCAAGAATCCAATGCCTCATCATAGGGGGGGTGGGGTGAATGCTGTTATCACTGAAGAGAATTCGGACCTGCTGACCGATGTCAAAGATCTGAAGACGCCGTTGAGTTTTGTTAAGGCTAAGTTGCTAAAGAAGGGCTTCTTTCCCGGATGTGGAGAGCTATGCATGGCTTGTGCTACACTTCCTGATGGGTGTGAGCAGTTGATCGAAGGTATCCAAAGTCTGATGACCGAGGGTATTTTGCAGTTCAGTCGGAGCGTTGAGAATGCGTCAGGGGAAGTCGTGCTGAAGCAGGCAGACGAAGTTGCTACCATTACTATTCCTCGTCACCCTATTACTATTTCTGCGTCCCGTCAGCCTTCTATCACCATCACCAGGGCCGGACCAATTCCATTCGAGAGCACTAATGCCGTCCCATGGCATTACGGCGCCGAGGTGTATTGTAATGGTCAGAAGATAGAGCTTGAGCCGTCCAGATCGACTGCGCAGAACCTTGCCGAAGTCAGTGGTATCACTAGGAGCGGAAGAGTATTCGCACCGGCAGAGGTTGCAGCAGAGAAAGTGGTCCGAGCTGACGCTATGGATAAAGGTAAAGGTAAAGTTGTTGAGGAGGTCCCTGCAGGGGCAGAGAAAGACTTGCTGGTTAAAGATGCAGAAGAGTTCATGCGACTAATCAGGAAAAGTGACTACAAGATTGTAGATCATCTTCACCAGACTCCGTCAAAGATCTCGATTCTTAACTTGTTGCTGTGTTCTGAGGCGCACCGCAACGCATTGCTGAAGGTATTGAATGCTGCATACGTGCCGCAGGAGATATCAGTGAATCAACTCGAGGAAGTAGTAGCCCATGTCAATGCTGGTAATGGGCTGGGATTTACAGATCTGGAGCTGACTCCCAAGGGAAGAGATCACAACAACGCCCTGCACGTCTCAATAGAGTGCAGAGGCACGATTATGTCACATGTCCTAGTGGATACGGGCTCCTCTCTTAATGTGCTTCCGAAGAAAGCACTGATGAAGTTGGACACCCGAGGACTGCTGTGCACGCCCAGTGATCTGGTCGTGAAGGCCTTTGACGGAACCAAGCGCCACGTCTTCGGAGAATTGACCCTGCCAATTCAAGTTGGACCAGAGACGTTTAATGCGGTTTTCTATATTATGGATATCATGCCCGCCTATAGTTGCCTCTTAGGTCGGCCGTGGATCCATTCTGCTGGTGCCGTGACGTCCACGCTGCATCAGAAGCTTAAATATGCTGTTGGGGGCAGCATAGTGACAGTCTGTGGAGAGGAGGACATCATGGTAAGCCACCTGTCGTCCTTTAAATACGTTGAAATGGATGGTGAGATCCATGAGACTCTTTGCCAGGCTTTTGAAACCGTCAGGGTGAAGGAGGTAGCTCCCGTTGTTGCAGCGAAGCAACAGTTGAACCTTTCCTCGTTTAAGGAAGCTAGGGCTGTTGTCGAAGCTGGTTCCACCCCAGGCTGGGGGCATGTTTTGGATATACCAATCAAACAGGATAAGTTTGGATTAGGGTATTCTCCAGGAGCTGAAGCTTCATCTTCTTCTGGCAGTTCGTCTCATGGGAAAGGGCCGATCTTATTCACCAAGGGGGGAGTAATTTTCGAGAGTATCAACGCTGCATCAGAGGACAGCGGGGACAGTGATTGTGATCTTGACGCCTGGATTCAACCGAGCAAGCCAGGCGAGTGCCTCCACAATTGGACCATCAAGGAGATTATCGAGCTGACAAGTGAAGAGTAATGATTTGCTTTTTACAATCTTTGTACAACCCTATGTCCTGCCCGGGGCATAGTGGTTTTACTGTCAGGGCCTTGTTGGATTATGTGTATGCATTTTGTTAATAAATAAAAGGCGTTTTCTTCGTAATCAAATGTTGTGTTCTCTGTTATTCATGCTTTACGTTTATTTCGAAAAACAGCAAAATGGCAACGAGGTTCGTGCTAACCTGCATATTCTTGCTTTAAACTTAACCCTTGTTATTGCAGGATCCACGTAACAGATGACATCGACTCTGGACCCTCTATGGCTCACTACGACTTTGATTGCCCGATCTATCAAGCCGAGGATGAGATTGATGAAGACGAAGACCTTCCGGAAGAGTTGGCCCGCTTGTTGAGACAAGAGGAGAAGGTTATTCTGCCTCACGAGGAGGATATTGAGATCATAAATCTGGGTTCTGAGGAGCTTATCAGGAATGTCAGAGTAGGGGCTGCGCTGCAGAATGATGTCAAGCATAGACTGGTCGAGATGCTTCGAGAGTATAGTGACGTCTTTGCTTGGTCGTATGAGGATATGCCCGGACTTGACACTGATATCGTGGTTCATCGCTTGCCGTTGCGAGAAGATTGCCCTCCAGTCAAGCAGAAGCTCAGGAGGACGAGACCAGACATGGCTGTAAAAATCAAAGAAGAAGTCCAGAAGCAGTTGGACGCAGGATTTCTAGCCGTTACCACCTACCCTCCGTGGGTCGCCAACATAGTGCCTGTACCGAAGAAGGACGGTAAGGTACGCATGTGCGTCGATTATCGGGATTTGAATAGGGCGAGCCCTAAGGATGATTTCCCTTTGCCTCATATCGATGTGTTGGTCGACAATACAGCCCAGTTTTCCGTGTTTTCGTTCATGGATGGCTTCTCCGGTTACAATCAGATTAAGATGGCGCCGGAGGACATGGAGAAAACGACGTTTATTACCCCCTGGGGCACATTTTGCTACAAGGTAATGCCTTTCGGTCTGAAGAACGCAGGGGCCACTTACCAGCGAGCAATGGTAACTTTGTTTCATAATATGATTCATCATGAGATCGAGGTCTATGTTGATGACATGATTGCAAAGTCCCAAACGGAGGAGGAGCATCTGGTCAATTTGCTGAGGCTGTTCGAAAGGCTTAGGAAGTTCAGGCTGAGGCTGAATCCTAACAAGTGCACTTTCGGAGTGCGATCCGGAAAGTTATTGGGGTTTATCGTTAGTGAACGAGGTATTGAAGTTGATCCTGCAAAGATAAAAGCTATCCAAGAAATGCCAGCGCCGAAAACAGAAAGAGAAGTTCGTGGTTTCTTGGGCCGAATAAACTACATTGCAAGGTTTATCTCTCAGCTCACGGCCACTTGTGAACCGATGTTCAAGTTGTTAAAGAAAAATCAGGCGATTACTTGGAATGAGGATTGCCAGAAGGCATTCGATAAGATAAAGCAGTATCTTCAAGAACCTCCAATCTTGATACCCCCAGTGGCTGGACGGCCATTAATCATGTACTTGACAGTTCTGGAGAATAGTATGGGGTGTGTTCTCGGTCAGCACGACGAGACGGGCAGAAAAGAGCATGCCATTTATTATTTGAGTAAAAAGTTCACTGAGTGTGAATCTCGATACTCGATGCTGGAGAAGACGTGTTGTGCATTAGCCTGGGCCGCCAAACGTCTACGACAATATATGCTCAATCACACCACTATGCTAATTTCGAAGATGGATCCGATCAAGTATGTCTTCGAAAAGCAGGCTCTTTCGGGCAGGATTGCCAGGTGGCAGATGGTGTTAACAGAATATGATATTCAGTACGTCTCCCAGAAAGCCATCAAGGGAAGCGTATTGTTTGATTACCTTGCCGAACAGCCAATCGAAGACTATCAGCCGATGAAGTTCGAATTCCCTGACGAGGACATTATGTTTCTCAAAGCGAAGGATTGTGATGAGCCATTGCCCGATGAGGGGCCAGATAGGAAGTCTCAGTGGAAGTTGATATTCGACGGAGCGGTTAATTCCTATGGAAGTGGTATCGGGGCTATCATCACGACTCCTCACGGATCCCACATCCCGTTTACCGCAAGACTGACGTTTCCAGTTACCAACAACGAAGCCGAGTATGAAGCGTGTATTATGGGTCTAGAAGAGGCAATTGATTTGAGAATCAAGAATCTGGACATATATGGTGACTCAACGCTTGTAATCAATCAGATCAAAGGGGAGTGGGAAACTCGTCAAGCGAATCTAGTGTCGTACATGAACTATGCCAGGAGGTTGCTTCCGTTCTTTGACCGAGTAGAACTTCATCATGTACCCCGGGCTGAAAATCAAATGGATGATGCTTTAGCCACGTTGGCTTCCATGTATAAAGTCAATTATTGGAATGAGGCTCCAAGAATTGTGCTTTCGCGGCTTGACAGACCAGCGTTTGTGTTCGCAATCGATGATACCACTGACGGCAAGCCATGGTTCCACGATATCCAGACCTTCCTTATGACCAAGGAGTATCCTGCGGGTGCGTCAACCCAGGATAAGAAGACTCTGAGGAGGTTGTCTGGAAACTTTTACCTCAACCCTGATGGAGTGCTGTATAAGAGAAACCACGATCTCGTGCTACTCAGATGTGTAGATGAGAAAGAAGCAAGTATGCTCATGGAAGAAGTCCATGAGGGCACATTTGGTACGCACGCCGGCGGGCATGCCATGACAAGAAAGATCCTGAGAGCAGGATATTACTGGTTGACTATGGAGTCGGATTGCTTCAGATTCGCGAGGAAATGTCACAAATGCCAGATTTATGCTGATAAAGTTCATGTGCCGCCGTGCCCATTGAATGTCATGTCCTCCCCTTGGCCGTTCTCCATGTGGGGCATTGACATGATAGGCAAGATCGAGCCCACTGCATCCAATGGTCATCATTTCATTTTGGTAGCTATCGACTACTTCACCAAGTGGGTGGAGGCAGCCTCGTACGCTAATGTGACCAAGCAGGTGGTTGCTAAGTTCATAAAGAGGGACATCATTTGTCGCTATGGAATTCCCGAGCGGATCATTACTGATAATGGTTCGAATTTGAATAATAAGATGATGAAGGAGTTGTGCCAGAGCTTCAAGATTGAACACCACAACTCATCTCCTTACCGGCCGAAGATGAATGGCGCTGTTGAAGCGGCCAACAAGAACATCAAGAAGATTGTTCAGAAGATGGTTGTGACGTATAAAGATTGGCACGAGATGCTGCCGTTTGCCTTGCACGGTTATCGTACGACGGTGCGTGCGTCGACCGGGGCAACTCCTTTCTCCTTGGTGTACGGCATGGAAGCTGTCCTGCCGTTAGAAGTGGAGATTCCCTCTTTGCGAGTTTTGGTTGATGAGGCAGAATGGATTACGAATCGCTTGAACCAACTCAGCCTGATGGACGAGAAGAGGTTAGCATCGATTGCATTTGGTCGCCTGTACCAAAGCCGAATGAAGAAAGCTTATGATAAGAAGGTGCGTCCTCGAAGCTTTCAGACGGGTGATCTCGTCCTGAAGAAGATTCTTCCGCCACACTCCGATCACCGGGGCAAGTGGACTCCGAATTACGAAGGGCCGTATGTCGTCAGCAAGGTCTTCTCGGGAGGAGCTTTGTTGTTATCCACGATGGATGGTGAAGATTTTGCATCCCCGGTGAACGCGGACGCAGTTAAAAAATACTTTGCTTGAAAGAGACCCGCTGGACAAAAAAGAAAGAGTCCAGGCAAAAAAGGGGCATCCCGGCGAACCAAAAAACAGAATAAAAGGTTCGGGCAAAAATTAGGGATATATTGAAAAGATGTACACCCGCGAAGTCGAAAACCTACACTGGGCGGCTTCGGCAAAAAAGGGTATCCCGGTGAACTGAAAACCCGTGAAGGGCGGTTCACGCAAAAGTTAGGGATTGGAATAAGCAAATGACTGCGTTCCGCGTATGGACTTTCATTGTTTAGTGGTTCGGAAGACCTGAGGGCCGTTTATCTGAATCAATCTCTTCCAAAGCTGAAGCATCGGAGAAGTATCGAAGTCGAGTGGGTCTTAGAGGGATCAACTCATGGTGTTCGTCTACGCCTCGATTGCCGACATTTGTATATACTGATGTATATTTATGTTTTCTTTTTGCGCGGCTTCCTCATTCCAGGAGCTTGCCTCTGTTGTAAAACATTCTTGCCCATTCAGGGGTTCATCATCAATAAAATGCACATTATTCAGCAATTCTACTTGACTGCTTAGCATTTATCTGTTTTGTTTGCGAATGAGATCGCCGATGTGTTTTTGATAAAATGCGCATACATAAACTTGCGGGCCTAAGCCCATTGATTGTTGAAACAACTAATTAACTGAATATTGTCACGAGATAATAACCCTGATAGGCCCCTTTGAGGAGGGTATCTTGTCTGTTTGTTTGTGTTGTTGCAGGTGTAGCACTTGCCAGAAGATATGCCGTGGGTATCCCCGAGGCAGGATGAGTCTTCCTTCCCCAGCAGAGTTCAGTAGTCTCTCCTCCGCAGAATCTGAGCGCAAGATAGTGAGCATTGATGTGTCTTCCCCGGGTAGAGGTGATTCTCTTCCCCAAGCGGACGCATCCTGAAGGAATGTCACCTCATCGGCTGAGTCAAGCACCGAAGAATGATGTCGTCTCCCCCCAGCACCGGGTCACAAGTGCAGAATTCATAGAAATGTTTGGGTACCGAAGCTCGTGTTTTCCCCAGTAAAGTCGTCGAAGCAGGATTTCCCCCGCACCGGGTCACAAGTGCAGGTTTCGCAGGAGGCTGTTCGTTAGCCGAAGGATGCAGTAACTGATGGTGCCAGACTAAAGTCTCCAATGGAATTGAGATTCCTCACCAGAGTCAGGCTCTCTCCTGAAGTTCGACGATTCCCTCTTCCCCAGTAGAGTGTTGGAACAGCTGATGTTGTATTCCCCTGCAGAGTTGTACTCTCCCCCGAAGGCAGATGATTCTTTCTTCCCCAGTGGAATCGAATTCCCCATCAGAGTCGCACTCTCCAGTGAAGTAGAATGATTTCTCTCCCCGGCTGAGTCCGCAGAAGTGCAGAATCCTTGAAAGTTGATCAGATCATGACTGATTTTCCCCAGCAGAGCGTGGGGCAGCTAATGCTGTGTTTCCCCAGAATCGCACTCTCTCCATCGAAGCAGAATGATTTCTCCTCGCTCAAGCCGAGTTTGCAGATGTCCAGAAGGGCCGAATCCTTGGAAGTTGATCAGATCATGATTGGTTTTTCCCCAGTGGAGTATTGAGCAGCTGAAGTTGATTCCCCACAGAGTGGTCATCCCCAGAAGAGTAGCCGAGACGGCCGCGCAGTTCATTCTCGCGATTGATATCAGCAGATCCAAGTTCTCGTAGAGCTTCGTCCCCTGCAGCAGTCAGCTGAAGTTGTTCCCCTGCAGCAGTTTGCGGAAGATCAATTCCCCAGACAGAGCCTGATTGATATTGGCGTGTTCACGTTCTCCTCAGCAGGATGATTCCTCTGCCTGAATGGTTCTTGCTCCTTGACAGGAAGATTTCCCCCTTCGGCATTTATTTTGCTGATGGGATCGCATCATTGTGCATGATTGCATAGCATTGTGCATGACTGCATAGCATTTAACGCTGCATAGTATTGTGCATGATTGCATGGCATTTAGCATAAACGCATATCATTCCCACTGAGTGGGGCGTAGTGCAGAAGCATACGCATCATAAGCATGATCTAGGTCATCATCATCCTTGTTGAACAGGTGTACCACCAAAAGACCGATTGCTCAGGACGATTCTTGATGTTCTCCCCAGCAAGGTTGTTTTCTTAGATGATTCTAAAGACCCCGGTGTAATCCCCGCGGTCGCTCGCTCAAGATGATTTTTGAGATCCCCAGCGAAGTCTTCAGTTCGAGATGATTCTCAAATCCCTCAGCAGTGCCATTTGCTTAAGACGATTCTTAAGACCCCAGTACAGCTTCCCGAGCGGTTCGCCTAGTATGATACTTGAGCTCCCCAATAGCGTCTCCAGCAAGAGTTGCCCAGGAAGGTTTCTGGAATACCCAACAGAATGTTTGCTCCAGAAAGGTTATCGGTTCAGGACGATTCTTGAAGATGCCCGACGGATCTGTTTGGTCAAGATGATTCTTGAAGTCCTCAGCAGCATGATATGTCTGCTCCAACAATGATGTCTAATCTGAAGATGGATTTCGTAAGCGCCCGAAGGCGATATCAGAAGGTTCCTGTGAAGCCAGATTTCCGTGTGGATGAATCAACGGGTGGCTGAAGATAAGGTTCCAAAGGTTGTAGATACAACAGAGTGATTCGTGTGAGTCTGAAGACCAAGTCAGTTATCCTGAGGTGATGATTTATTGCGATCAAATGAAGGATATGTCTTCTGATTGAAGTCGAAGATGTTTCTCCAGCGGTGACGCAGAGTATTTCAATCGTCCGACGGTGATGTCAGATTTAGTTCTCCAGCGGTGATGTTGGGTATTTTGATTGTCTGACGGTGATGTCAGGTCGATATTTCTCCAGCTAGTTGTTGAGCAGCTAGTGTTGCAGGATTCAAAGATTTGTTCCCCGCAGAGTACTGTGTGCTCGTGCAGTTGGCAAATTTTCGGGTTTACCGATATTCAACCGTCTCGCACCTCGATTGGATGAGAGTCGTTCGCTCCTCACCCAGTCAGGTTCAAGCCGTTTGAATAGGGGCAGCTGTTGCACCCCAAAATTTGACCAACAATTATTTATCCATCTAGTGTTTGAAAGTTGATACCTTCATCAGACAATTCAAGAGATCCTCAGAGAAGTGGGTTGAAACCAGGGTTGTGTGCTTCATAGCTTTAGGATTGTGGGTGCTCCTCAGAGGGTTCTGAGACTTTGAGAATGAATTTGATGTTTTGGGAAAGCCTATGAGATGTCTTGATAGCCTTCATGAAGCCCAGAGAAGTCATTATGCAAGAATTCAGAAGATTCAACCATGAATGATAGAATTAGGGTTTTGACTGGGTCAACCCTAGGATAACTGAAGATTTGGAGAAGGTTAAAACCCAATCCATGGGCCATGAGATCATGGAATGATGCATAGAGATGTTATAAAGATGATTCCTAGGCCAACTCATCATGAGTGAGGAGTTTGAGAAGTTTCAAGTCAGGGTCTTCAAGGATTGTCAGTGAAAAACCCTAATTTGATCCCTATCTTCCAGGCAGTTTTAGCTCAGGTTTTGATTGATATCTCACCTTCCCCATAACATGAATGTTGTAGAGCTTGTTCTTAGCTTTAATTTGAGTGGTGGAAGTCCTTGATAGGAGTTACAGAGCTCAAGTTATGGTTTTGACAAATTACAGGTCAGCAGAGGTGTGTGAATCTGGGTCCTTGAAAGTCACCCAACTTGCAGACAACTTTTGCCCTAGTAGGAGGATTCCTATGATTTCTTGGTCAACATGAATGTTGAAGAGCATCCTCTTAGATTTAATTTGAGTGGTAGAAGTCCTTGATTGGATTTGTGGAACTCAACTTATGGTTTGAACAAGACAGGGGTATTTTGGTCATTTGTCAGTTATAGGTCATTTTAGCCAATGCCTAAAACTCCTATTTCCAAGCCTCAAATGGAAAAACTCAAAACATGAAAGTTGTTCAAAATGTGATTTTAAGTCTAGAAAGAAGGTCACAAATTGTTGGAAAAGCTCATGGCATGAGATTACATGATTGGTCAAAAATGAACTAAAAATGGCATATAAAGTTGAAAAGTTGAATTTGAAAAGTGATTTGGAAGATCCACAAATCCAAAATAGGTCATCCAATATATCATTTTGATTGGAAAAATCATTTTGAGAACATTGGTTTAGCTAGAATTTTGATTTGAAGCTTTAAAATGGGTGATGCTTTGAAAAGTTGTTACTTGGAAAAGAAGGCAATGTTGAAAAACCCTACACAAGCCAAAGAGGAGCTTGTTTTTCACTCATCCCTTCTCAATATCTCATGTAAAGGAATTTTAAGACCAAATGGTAAGGCATGAAGCATGGAAGGTGAGATTTTCAATATGTCACCACATGAGATTTTCAAGAAACTTCCACCATGTTCTAGATGAATCTAGAAGCATCTAAGGATCAATATAAGAAGGATGATCTTCATAGTGTTCAAGGTTGGTGATAGCAAGAGGATTCAGAGAGGAGAGAGAGAGAGAAGCATCCATTGAAGAGGTTTCTTCAAGTTGAAGCAACTTTGGTTTTCTTCCACTACAAGCCATCTCCACCATCACAAGTGCAAACAGAAGGTTTCTCACCATTGGAGGATCATCTTGAAGCAGTTACAAGGCCTGAAACCTTCTCCTCATATCTGCTCCATCATTACTTGACAGGTTCTTTCTCCTCCTTAATCCTCTTAATTTATTTAGTTTTAGTTCATTCTTTAGGTGTAGAATTAATGTGCTAGGATAGAGGATCAAACCCTAGGAGTTTGAGAGCTCTGTGTGAGGTTCCATGGCAGGTGAGTGATTCTTTAATCTTCAAGAACTTGCTGTTTAGGGTGTTTTAAGTAGCATGAATTAGGTTAGAGTAGCTAGGGTAGCATGTAGAGCAAGTTTAGATCCTTAGGTTGAAGCTTCACCATGGTTGATCTCAGGTGAACATGGTGGAACCGTGATCTTGATGTATTCTGTTAGGGTTATCTAGGGAGAGTTAGGGGAAAGTGAGCGTATGGCTGTGTTCCTCTTGAGTAGTAGAAGATTTTTTGTTTTGGAATCGTGGCGTTTCGCGGCCTGAGCAGAGAGAACGAGGGCGAGGAAGATGAGTGCATGGAGGAGAGGGTTTCTGAAAACCCTAGGTATGTTTGGGACGATGAAGAGGGTCCGTTGGATCAGGCTCCAAAGTTTGACAATTTAATCAGATCTCACGGCCGTGGTTCAATCTGAGAAAGGGAGGGAAAGATTCAAAATGAAACGCGGTCGTTTCATTAAACCAGCATTCTGGGTTTATCTCGCTATTCACCCCCCCTATTTCTGGCCCATTTAATTTCAACTGGCGTGTGTTGCTATTTCAACCCCCCCTCCCTTTTAATTGATTTAATTGTTTTAATTTTCTTTTAATATTTTTCTGTCTTTGAAAATTCATTAAAAATTGAAAAATAATTCTTTTTTTAATTCTTCTTTTTTCTATGAGTAGATAATATTGTGTAGAAAATATTAAAAATAAAAATGGGATTTTATTTTTAAGTTTAGTATTTTTAATAGATTTTTCTTTTAAATAGCTTTTATAATGTGTAGTTTGGTATCATGATTTTGTAAGAATTGTTTTAGGACCTTTCCTTTAGTCTTTTTTATCCATTCTTTTTTGTGCAATTAGATGATGAATCATAGTTCCCCATAGGATTTATCCTAGAATTTTAGAACTAAATTTTGGTTAGTTTAATTAGGGTAGATGTAGGGTATCCTAATTAGGGTTTAGATTATGTTTAGGTGATGAATTCCTTTCTTTGATTGAGTTTTGTCTTGATTTTTAGGTAGAGGCCTATGTAGATGTTATGAATAGACTTTGTAGACCCTTGTGAATAATTGTTAGATTTTTCCCCATTGGTTTAGTATTTTTTAGGTATTTTCTGAAGTTGCCTATTGATTTTGTCTGCCCTGTGGTTATCTGTTCATCTTTGGGGGTTCTTTGTGGGGAATTTGTTGAGGGGCTTGTGTTGCCTTGAAGACTTTGATGGATAGCATCATGAAGAGAAGATTGCAGATCAAGATTCAGAGACCCAGAGCTTGGCTTTTTCCCTGTCTGTGAGGTTTGAGATCCTGAAGTTTGAAGGAAATTCATGGTACTTTCCTGAGGAAGGCACTGTGAATGACTTTCATTCTTTCTTCTCACCTCTTTCTTAAGTATCCAATGATGTTGGAGCCAACTTGTGAGTTTAATTTCTCCTGAGGAGGAATGTAAACTGATCACATGTTGTTGAGCCACATGGGATACAACTCCTAAGTGAAAGCCTCCTAGTACTTTCCTGAGGAAGGTCCTATGGGTCTATTCACTTAGTTCCCTTAGTTTATCTAGGATTTCTCAAGTACCCAATGATGTTGGAGCCAACTTGTGAGTTTAATTTCTCCTGAGGAGGAATGTAAACTGATCACAGTTGTTGAGCCACATAGGATACGATTCCTAAGTGGAAGCCTCCTAGTACTTTCCTGAGGAAGGTCCTACGAGTCTATTCACTTAGTTCCACTAGTTCAGATAGGATTTCCTAAATATCCAGTGATGTTGGAGCCTGCTTGTGAGTTTAATTTCTCCTGAGGAGGAATGTAAACTGATCACAGTGGTTGAGCCACATAGGGTATGACTCCTGAGTATACACCTCCTAGTGCTTTCCTGAGGAAGACACTATGAGTCTGCTTGCTTAGCTCCCTTTCTTTGGTAAGCTTGTTCTGAAGCTTGAAGACTGGGATTGATTTCTCTTGTTTAGGGTCTTGCTTTAGGGCTTTGCTTAGATTTGATTAGATTCTGTGTTAGGGTTAGGATTAGAGAGTAGATTCTTTCTTTCTCAAGCATGTGTGTTTGTGTGCCTAAGGGCACTTCACTTCATTTCCCTTATCTGTTTTTGCTTGGCAGCATGTTGTTTATCTTCAGTATGATTACTGTTATTTCATGACTGGCTTGAGGTCGAGACGAGCTTGTGGAGGCTGAAGCCCCACACACATTTCCTCCCTCACTTGCATTGCATGCATTTTACTGTTAAAGCTGATGCTTTTGTCTGTTTTGGTGTATCCCTGACATGATCCCTTAGGACTCTCATTTCCTTTGATAAGGATTTGATGATAGACTCTTAGGTTGAAACCTATGCATGACAACATCTAGGAGTTCCCTGTTCAAACCTCAACCATAGGATGAATCCATGGCATGATGACAGTAGGACTTGATAGTCTCCCTCCTAGTTGAGCCATCTTTTACCAGTAGTTTCCCGAACTACGTGAGCTCTGATCTCTCATGCCTGTTGAGAGTACGTAGGCATAGGATGCGATATCCTAGCCAGCAACCTTCCCCACCTTCACCCGTAGTTGGCCGAACTACGTTGACTCTGATTTCTCATTCTCTGATGAGAATACGTAGGCATAAAGTGCGACGCTTTGCCGAGTCATTTTTCTTTTCTTTTTCAGCCAGCCTTGATAGGTAGATAGATTATAACCAACCCATCCAAGTAAACAAACAAGCGAGGATCCCGTCGAGTACGACGGACGTGAGGGGTGCTAATACCTTCCCCTTGCGTAACCGACTCCCGAACCCAGACAATGGTTGCGATGACCTTGTCTTACCCTTTTTCGTCAGGTTTTTCCGATCGTTTCCTTTCCCGCTCTGAGGGATAAATAACGAAAGGTGGCGACTCTTCTGTCATGCCGGCACCTTATTTTCGCGCAAGCGACACCCTTTAGTGTCATCATTTCTAGAGTACCTAGATTGTTTTCGGAAGTTGACAAGATTCTTTTTGGATTGTTGGATATCGTTCTTTTTAACATAGCGGTTGTAACGCTTTACAAACAGCCCCATGTCCTCACTCTTGTCATCCTCTTCTTCGTCACTCGAAGTGTAATCACTATGCTCCTTAGATTGAGACATCGAGGAAGAAGTCTTGAGAGTAATAGACTTCTTTTCAGTATTTTTTGTTTTGTCCTTCTTTTCCTTCTTTTCATCTTGCTCTAGGCTTAGAAGCACTTGTTCGTGCACTTGCAGCTTTCCAAACAATGTTGTGAGATCCAAAATTGTGATGTCGTTAGCTTCTTTGATGGTGGTTACCTTCGGTTGCCATTCCCTGTTAAGACATCTCAAAATTTTGTTAGTAGCAACATCATTGGCAACTGGCCTACCTAGTGAATGCAATCTATTGATAAGATGAGTGAATCTATTTTTCATGTCCACAATGGTTTCCCCTTGCTCCATGTAAAAGAGATCGAACTCTTGTGTTAGAGTATTGATTCTCGCTAGCTTAACATCATTGGTTCCCTCATGGGCAACTTGCAATGAGTCCCACATAGCTTTTTCTGTTAAACAATGAGAAACCCTATAATATTCATCAACTCCTAATTAGGAGATCAAAATATTTTTGGCTTTCCAATCTTAATTATATTTCTTCTCATCATCATCAGTCCATTGTGCTTCGGGCATAGGCACAATCACATTATTCGCATCGGTCATAGTTATTTCCATTGGATCGTTGAGAAGAACATTCCACACTTTTCTATCGATGGAATTAATGTGCACCCACATACAGTCTTTCCAGCAACTGTAATTTTCTCCATTAAAAATGGGAGCTCTATTATAGGCCCCTTTAGGTTTGTTAGCCATTTTCTACAAAGTTATACTTGAAGCACGGAGTGAACTGGTGCTCTTGATACCACTTGTTAGACGATGACACAGATCTAGAAGGGGGGGGGGGGTTGAATAGATCCCTTATTTAAAAATTAGTCGGCGCTACCAATAAAATGGTTTTTAAAATTTTGTTTAATTTGCGGAAGCCACCATGGAAAAATTACCGTATATAACAAACCGTTACTAGAAGACCGGATATGTGTCTAGCCTTTGGAAATTGATAATGAGAAATGAGAATCACCGTGCTAGTCACACCACCAATTTGATTTAGATCACTACTTGGTATGACTAGTTCCAATGCCTTAAAATGCCAACAAAGTAAATGGACAACACACGAGAATTTTGGTTCAGAAAATTTATCAAACACTTGGCGTGCGGAGCACTCCAAGTGAGTTTGGCTTTGAGCAAGTAGCTCTATTTTCCTTGTACAATAAACTATTGTACTAGAGTCAATATTAATTCAATACTTACTCAAAACAGTACTAAATTCGATATAATTATTTGTACGAAAATCTCGGAAATATTAAGCAAATGTAAAAGGGTAATGTAATAGGCACAAGGATTTGTTGAGGCAGTTCCCCCGCCGTCCTCGCTTCGGGGTACGTCTACCCTCAATTCTAACAATATAATTGAGCTCATATAATATAAATGTAACCTGTTGTTGAATCGTTTATACAAGAATAGAATAGCAAATGCACAACCAAACTCCCTTGTTGTTGAAGATGCTTTCTCTTCTTGTCCCTTGATTCGAGTTGAATCAAGTCTTTCGATTGCTTGTGGGTGAACCTCCGATTACAACTCCTTGGTTGAAAAACCTTACATCTTCAACCCCATCCCAACTGATATCAAACACTTGTCAATCGAACACGAACCTCTCATTCACAATTCACCGATTACTGCTACTAGATCGACGGAACCCACCGCTCCTCGATCACCTTCACTCAGCTGAATATATGTTGAGAAGATTCATACCAAAACCCCAAAATTAAGTGAATCTTGGAGGACAAAACCCTCAAGGTTTTATTCAAGAAAAACCTGCAAAAATCTCAACCCGAACTGGATTCCCAATCAATGGCTTCAGACGTTATCACTTCAAACAATCCATAATGCACAACAAAGATTATTGTGTGTGATTGTTGTGGTATGAAATGTAGAAGATGAAGATGATGAGAACTAATGGCACCTCTTTCACTTTTCTTGTTTTACAATTGATTCAATTGTTATGAAATGAAATGAGCAACTTTCTATTTATATCAGACCAAAAATAACTGAACTATAATTTTTTCAATACTACTCATAGAGACACACAAATCGGTCACACATATGGAGATAATATTGCACTTCCTATCCAAAAATCATTCTTCTCAATCGTCCTACTCCATCTCCCACAAGCATAGCTTGTGTTCTTACTCATATACAATCTGAGTTACATGCTTTACTTCATGAATATCTCATTCCCACTCCTTCCTAGAAGTATAACTCACAAATCCTTTTAATAAGGTAAAGCATCATTGTACACATCAGGTACCACTCCCATGGGATCTACGTTCGAGGCCATGAATCCGATAAAATTATCCAATGTCATACTATGACTAACCACTTACACCTTACTAACATATATATAAGATATTGAAGCGATACCTTCAAAATAACCACTTGGTAAGTCTCTTCCAGCTTCACTTCTTATGGTTCTCATTAGTCATAATAGTGATACACCCAAGACTTACTCACACTGAGTATGGTTTACTAGGTTGGTTATCTAAACGTCTAATTTCTTTGACATCCCTACAGATGATCAGCTATGCAATACACCGTAAAAATTCAAATTTCAAAACTACCAATCTTAATTGCAATAACTTGCAACTCCATTCTCAACCCCACACATCCATAACGACACACCAATGAGATGTGGGATATACTTAGTTCCAACAAGATGTGAACACCATACTCTAGGATCACCCAATCCAAACACTACTTAGGAAGATGAACAACAATCTGACTTTCAATAATCCACCCCTACTCTTGCAAACTAAATAATATGCACACAAGATAAACCTTGACATTCCCACGGTCTTATTGACTTGGCTTCCCTTCCAAACTTAACATCCATTGAACACTTCACCACACAGAATCCACTTATCTGAATGACTCGTAACCAACAACTTTTATCATCTACTTATAAGACCACATGGTATAGTCCGTTCCACAATTCACGCTTAGTTCCATACCAAAGCCTAGCACTTTCATTTGTTTGCCACATATTTGAACTCTTAGGATACAAAACTCACTTGCTCAAATAAAAAGTGTGATACTCCACCACTTATCCCAACACAAGATAGTTAATTACACATACCTATGATCAGGATACTACTATCACATACTTTCTTAGTACCAAAGTAAAACTCTCTCTACTTCACCTTACTTAATAAATCTTCGTATGTGAACAATCATCAGTTGCATTCTCTCTCTTGGCCTTAATAAAACCTTGTGATCCCATTATGCCTTTTTCTAAAATGCATCCCATTAAAATAGTTGTATTTCAAGGTTTACACTACTCCCAAACTCCATGTTTGCTTTTCTTCTAAGGTAATTCTCTTAACTCCAATTATAGAATCATTCTACTAGTATTTCCTTGAATCTAAAATAGTTTCTCTTTCTCTCAACACGAACCTCTTTCAACTAATCCTTAGGTAACTTAACATTTCCATAACGGTCTCCTACTAAATCTGAATCTTTGAAGAACTATCCTGAACCAGATCTCCTTTCTAAGACTGGGTATACTTGGTTTATCTTCCACCCTTTGTATGGTGCATACATGTTTCACTTGTAATAGGCAGTCATGTCCTCGAGCCTCTTCGTACTCTTCACCACTACCTTAGACCCTTAACAAAAAATCTGAATTTCAATATTTCTTGAGCCTTCAACCATTTTGAAGGTACCATTCCAAATATACTCCCTAAAGTACTCTCGTTCTTCTAAGATACTATAGTGACTTTACAAGATAAAACACATGTACACCACCTCGCTTCTAAGCCTTTTGGCATACATGCGACACAACAATCCTTTCTCCCTCACTGCATGAATTTCTCATAATATTTATTTCATACCAGCATCTTGTTCTAATAACAAACTCGCACATTTTTCAAAACTTCGACAAATCCATCCGATAGAAATCCTCTACTTTCGACTCCTTTAGCACTGCATGGTTGCTTGAACCATACACTACCCTTCAATTCCATATTACCGGATTCACAACTCCTACTAAGACTTCAATTGATCTAACTGGTTCTTCTTACCTTCAAACTCTTTGCTTGAGCCTACTCCCAAAGTACAAGGTTTACTAAACTTCAGAGTCCTCATGGTCGCTCAGTCATGATCCTACCTACCACGCACATAAAATTAGGTTGACCAGGCCCAATACTACATATTGAGATATTAAGAATCATGTTGGCTAAACATAGATATGAAGCCAAAATAAATTTACTTATGATGTTTCAAGGCTGGGTCAAGAATCCACCTGCTTTGATATTGAAACACCCTATATAATATACATCTAAAAAATACATCATACGAGATATTATTTTGGTACTGATACAACACAAGTTCTTAATGGCATAATTATATACACATGTCCAACTAAAATTACATCTATGACACATATTATAGAATAGTGCGTAAAAATAAAAACTAAGATCTAGGTGCAATATCTTCATTACACATAATCCACACCAGAAGATCACAATAATTTGAATCCTTTAAAACATCAATAAACAACTTCTCTTGCATATCACCTACAAATAACACCTGGAAAAAAAAACAATAATATTGGGTGAGATAATAATCTCAATGAGTTACCCTATCCTATGGATTCACTCGGCTCTACAGGATTTCTAATCGATTTCTCAACTTAAGTCATTAAAAAAGAATAAATACTTAAGCATGTAAATGATTTTCGCATTGTATAGAAACATGTAAACTTGAGTTCACCAACTCAAATAAGTCACTAATTGAAAATCGTACCAAGGCATCTTTCCCTGACCAACCCTACGTCTAGGATTCGTGACACGGGTCACGGATCCTTGTATCATGCTTCGACTTTCTAGTGGATTTTAGTTTTTCATGTGACTCGTACCCATTTCAAGAATCTTCGCTCCCTATGGGACTCAATACCCATTTCGAGCCTTATTCCTTGTATGAGACTCTAACCCACTTTGAGGTCCACCCTGTGGATTTCAGATTCCTCATGGGACTTTAACCCATTTTGGGAATTTTCGTTCCATATGAGAATCAAACCCATTTAAATGATTTTCCTCATACAAGACTCTATGTCACTTCGAGTTCCACATCATTAATAAAACTCTAACCCATATGGTTAATGTGAATCATTAGTGCATGTATCCCAATTCTTACTTTTCATAAGCATTTCAATTTGGGACGGGCATGACAATTGGGGTTGTTTCTGAATACATGACTAGTTTATTAATCATAATATGATTGTACTCATCAATCACTAGGCGATCACATCCACTAATTCACATGTTATTAACTCATATTCCATACAAAGCACATTACTTCGTGACTAAGCTATAATTATAGCTACTAATCATCCACAATACACACTAAGGTACCTTTGTCTCTAAGCATTTCCACCTAAGTCATTTTCAGAACCTAAGTTATCTTTGTAGTTCATTCACCTAGTCATACTTCTAGGTTTCCCACTCATCATCATAAGGTTTTAATCATATTATTACAAAATTAACACAAACCACAATTCAGAACATAATCCATAACATATATTATAATATGACTTATAACATACATAAATCACACATGACAATATAACATGTTACAAAACCATAGATAAAGCTATCACACAATCTGCCTGAATCTATCTTATTCCACTTTCACGTCACGTGCAAATGTTTGTCTGATCATCCTATGGTGTGGTTAATCAGAATCAAAGGGAAATTTATATTTAGTAACTTATAGAGACTTCCCTCTATATCATACTCCTCTATGTTAGCTTCCTAACACATCCGTTCTCGCACCAATTAGAGCTACCATTCCCGTTTTATTGGGGAAACAGGAAAATAAGTCATAAAAATACATAATAGTTTATCATCATTATCATATATCTAATTGGAATAAAATCATTTTTTGACTTAACCAACTATTATAGCATTGAAATAGCTTTCCAGCACAATTAATCGCGTCTTATTTCGAGTTATAGAATTTAAGTTACGTCACAAACAATGCTAGGAAAAAAACACAAAGTTGTAAGTCGCGCTAAGCACCGAAAAGTGGGGCTAAGTGTTACCGGTGCTAGAAGCTGCGCTTGTAGCATGCTTGAAGCTCCAGGAAGTGGGTGAAGCCTCGCTAAGCGCCCCCGGACCAAGCTAAGCACAAACACCAGTAAATTTGACTTCTGAGACACCCCGAAACACAATTTCGACCCTAAATCTCATGATTTTTACACCCAAAGCACGAATAAACATGTAGAACAACAAGAACATCATATATTAGTATCAATTTCATGGTTCATGCTAGAACACACAAACCCTATGTTTTCCCTTTTCATGCAATTTCCTCCAAAAGCTAATTATATTTAGGAGCTCACCTTAATAGATGGAGACGGTGGAGAAAATGAGATGATATGGTGGTGATGATGAATATTTCCCATGATTTCTTCTTCTTCCCTTATTTCTCTTCTTTCTTCTTTTTCCTTTCTCTCTTTCTCATTCTCTTTTTCCTTTCTCTCTTTCTCATTTTACTGGTTTTATCTTCCTTCCTCTTGTTCTTATCCACTTTTCTTCTTTCTCTTACCACCACACAATTATATAATATATAATATATAATATTAAGAAATGAGAAAATATATTAATTGAAATTTTTCTTCTAGTACCGATTGAGCAATTATTAATGTTACCAAAATTTCCTATTTTGTACTAATTAATAATGGTGAGTCTCTTTTAATAAGAATTGATCTCGTTTGAGTCAACTGATTAATCTATTTGTTCCAACTGACAACATTTAGAGCAAGTAGGAACTTAGTTGATCTCAAGTGATCACAATTAGAACATTGAAGGGAATATGGGATATTACAAACAGTCGACGGGACTTTTGTGCGCGAAATTGTCTGTGGAGAAGAGAAAAGAGGGTCTACCTAATTGGCGTGATGTTCTGCTGCTTTACTATTTATATTGAGCCTTTATCTTTTGGACCTCACAGGTGGCACATAACAGTTACTCCCAATCCATTGTTTCTGCTTTGTAGGACGAGGGTTTTTGACATGTGCTTTTACTCGGCCACGGAATACGGGAATATGGAGCCTTTGATGGGATGTGAATATTGTAATACCCCATTTTAATATTTAGTCGTTTTGTGATTTATTTCGTGTAATTATTTTGGCGTTGGCTTGGTTAAGGGTATGTGTGTAAGGGTGGGTGTGAGAGCTTAATGGAATGAATTAAATAAAATTAAATCTTAGAATAATATGGTAATAATAATAATAATATAGTTGAGGAGTTATTCCATTATTATTATTATTATTAGTAATATTATTATTATTACTAATATTATTAGGATTATTATTATTATTATTATTAAAAATGAGGAATTAAACCATAATTAGAGAGAAATGGGGGAAAGAGATCATATTGTCAGTTACACGTGAAAAGAGAAAGAGAGAAAGAAGCAGAGTTAGGGCAAGAGAAAAACAAGAGTTTTCCACTATTGTTGGAGAGACTAAGCTTGGAATTAAGGTAAGGGGGAGAATGAATTCATTAATGGTGGTCAGAACATGAGAGGGTAGTGAGGGTTCCTTTCCCTCTAGGATTTTATGTGTAATTTCATGTACATTCTTCTTCTTTCTTGTGTGATTCCATGTTAGTGTAATTACTGGTGTGAAATCGAGTTTTGTGCATCGTTCTGATGTGACATTCGTGTGATTTGTGTGTTGTTGCTGTGTTTCTCCATAGAAATAAATCTGGAAATTATGGGGTTTTGAGGGTTAACAAAAATGAGTTTCAAATGGTAGAAAACTTTGATAATGGATGGATGAATGAAGTAGGATATAAACTTTAAGATTAAACTAGTATTATTGCTATTTTGGGTTAGAAATAAGAGCTTGAAAGTGCTCAAATTGGGGAAAAATTGCTCTGATGCGAAAAACTGAGTTTTCTGCAGCAGACTGACCATACGCGTACGTCAGGGGGCAATACGCGTATGACGGACTCACCCACGGGCATTACGCGTGTGGTACACATCCCGTCCCCAAAGCCAACACGGCCTTCTGGTCGTACACATAAGGTACGGGTAAGGAGGAATGGGTCATACGCGTATGGGGAGTTCTTGGTTGGGTTTTGAGGGGAAATGGCCCTCTTGGCATACGCGTAAGGCCTGGACATTACGCGTATGAGGCATGGGCAAATGAGGCCTTATGCATAGCATAAGAAGGCCTGGGGCGAGGAAATGAGGCCATACCCGTTTTCGTGATTTCTTACTCGGTTTCGCGTACGATGCAATTACTCTTAGATCGTAAGCCTAAAACGACATGATTGGACACATGGAACCGTTAATGATAGTAAATATGGTAAAACATGTAAATTTGTATGGTTTTCGTCATGATGTGTATTGGATTCTTAAGTTGCTAAGGTTGTTGTAGTGTAGACAGTCTTTGGCAGCGGTGGTAATTCCTAAGAGAATTATAGTGAATAGGTGGCTCACGTGGGATCATTGTGGACCGTGTATTATGAATTGGTGATAATTATATTATACATAATTGTATGTCATGCATTCATGTTGTGTCATGTGGAGATGAGCCTAGGTGGAAATCCATGATGGGTGCCTAGTCTCGTCCGAACTCTATGTGGGAGTCGAGTGGAGATAAGTTGTAGTTCAGAGGAATGTATATGACTTATCCGGATTTCGACGGAAATCAGGTTCAAAGAGTGAACCGTATGGATTGTGATGGTACCATATGCATTGTGTCATGTTAGTTGAGTCACATTGTATATGTGTACGATTGAACGTGGGCAGAATATACTGAGTGTTGATGTGGCACTGTATGTGTGTGATAAATATTTGATTGTTGTGAATTATGTGAATTACTACTCCTTAGCATGTGATTTTCACTGTGTAATTATTGAATGTAATTCTCACCCCTTTTCTATTGTTGTGTCTGTACTCATTGGGGAGTACAGATAACAGGTACCTGAGTAGTGCTTAGAGCATGTGTTGTTATTAATCGAGTCTTAGAAGTTGCTTTGATACGTAACATGGGAAGGATTAGGGATTCGTCATTCTTTATATTATTTTTCCAGTTGTTACATATCTTGGTTTATTCTATTTAATGATGTTGAACAACATATTTTATGGAGGTTGTTGTAATTGGAGCCTTAGTGACGAACCATTTAAACTTTCCGCTATTTTTGTATTTTTACTTTTTAAATTATTGGAGAGAGTAGGGTGTTACAAATATCCTTGGGAATAATTGCTATAAATTCCTTTCTGGTAAGAGGCAACGTTTCGCTGGGAGCGATTGACATGTCCCCTTACTCTAGTTAGTGATCATGTTTCCTCTTCCTTAGAGCACTTGAGTGCTTTCAAACACTTTTTTTTATGAGATCTTAATAGTTGGTTATGCATAGTGGTTCATACAATCCTTAGTCAAATAAAGTATAAAAGGTTTTTGAAGTGTCATTTTTATCTTTTATGCTCTTAACGACATGAAAATGAGATCTTTCTGTTTCCTTTGTCATTTTCTTTTTGAGATTTCTCGTTCTAACATTTAGTCAAGTTAACATGACCTGGTTCATTGGTACTTGTCATGCATGTTTGATCTACCCATCTTCTAAGATAAAGTTTAACTTTTCCCTTCTGCTTTTGTCCCCTTTTCTAGGGTTTTTGGAACAGTGAATCAGTTGATCTCTCTTTTTTCTTCCTTGATAGATTTTTATTTTATTGTTAGTATCTATTAGGAGTACTAGTGTTGGAACTTTCTTGCTTGTTATATCTTGCATGTGTTCGACTTTTCTTCGTAGCATTCTGATCGCGGAGATTGTATCAACTTCACCTAAGAAGGAAAATAAGGACATTTTGGGTTACTAGGTGGACCGAGGCATATTCAAAATTATTTATGCTTTCATTTGTGATGATGTTATAAATTAGACTTCAATTGACATGGGTACTTCATTTGACTGAGGAGTGATTCCCCATATGGATATAAGAGGATTTATAACCATATGATGGGTGTGTGATCCCCTTTTTTCGTACCCTAAATTTTGACCACAAGACTTCACATCATTGTGCAAATCATCACCACAATATGGATGTATTTTCATACCTCACCAATCTTTTCAAAGATTGTTGAGTATTCACCTTAACCAATGATTAGGGTTTTGAGCCCTCTCAGAGCATTCAGAAAAAGGATCAATCAAGAATTGACATGATCTTCAACTTGTCAAGCCTCTCAATCATCCATGGAGGTCAAGATATCCTCAACATCAAGAATCAAGTACAAGATTGCATCATTTCAAGTTGATCAAGCCTTAAGACCACAAGTGTCACCAAATTACGGTTTTGATCGACTAAGGCTTCCAAAGAGAAATTTTCATCTGGATATGATCCAACACTTCAATATCCATGATTAATGTGAGTCGATGGAATGATGTACCCAAGATTGACATAATGCGCCTTGATAGGCCTACTTACATATTTCTAGTGGAAGTCGTCATCGGTGACAAACCATGGTACCATGATATCGAGTGCTTCCTTCAAAGACATGAACACCCGCCTGAGGCATCAAGAAAAGATAGGAATACTCTCAAAAGACTGGCTGCCAACTTCTTCCTGAACAATGATGAACTCTATAAAAGAAACTTCGACATGGTTTTGCTAAGATGCATGGACAGACACGAAGAAAACGTGCTAATGAAAGAGATTCATGAGGGATCCTTTGCCACTCATGCTAATGGGCATAAAATGGCAAGAAAAGTTCTAAGATTATTGGCTGACAATGGAATCTGATTGTTACAAATACATGAGAAAGTGTCATAAGTGTCAGATATACGCCGACAAGATTCATGTACCGCCATAGCATCTCAAAGCCCTCTCTTCTCCATGGACTTTTTTTATATGGGGAATCAATATGATTTCCATGATTGAACCCAGAGCCTCAAGCGGACATCGATTCATCCTGGTAGCCATTGATTACTTCACCAAATGGGTCGAAGCAACATCATATACCAATGTAACCAGACAAGTGGTTGTCTGATTTATCAAAAACAATCTCATCTGCCGTTATGGTGTTCTAGGCCAGATCATTACTGATAATGGAACTAACCTGAACAACAAGATAATGAAAGAATTATGTGTCGAGTTCAAAATTGAACACAATAACTCGTTTCCCTATCAACCTAAGATGAATGGAACTGTGGAGGCATTTAACAAAAGTTTCAAGAAGACCATTCATAAGATGGTTGTAACCTACAAATATTGGCACGAGATGCTACCATTTTCTATTCACGGTTATTGCACATTCGTCCGCACTTCAACTGGAGCAACCCCTTTCTCTTTAGTATATGGTTATCATACCACAAATTTGTCCTACTTGTATATAATTCTTCATATGTACATCCATCCACTAGCTATTATTCATAAAATAAAATAAAAAATGTTATTTTTCTGTTGCCTAAGGATATCCAGTCAGGAATGTGTGCAGTTTGGATTGAGAATCGCCTGGTTTGACCTAAGCTTTGTCAGGAAAGAGTTCATTCCATGATCAAGGCCAGGAGCCATCCAAGTCAAGGCATGAGGTCCATATTTGAAATCATTTGCAAGTATTGATTATGTGGTTCTTATGCTTAACATTAACCTAAGGAGAAGTTAGGTTTGTTGTCCATTTCAAGGATCTAATTTCAAGGCATAGTCAAAAAGTGTCATAGTAAATACTTTTGTTCATCAGTGATCCAAATGGCATTATTTCAAAAAGAATTCAAGATAACTCCATCAAAGTTCAAGTTTGGTTTGTTTTTGGTTCTCAAGTAAGCCATGGTTCATTTATTTCATAATGTTTTCACCTTTTTCAAGTTGATTGTTAGAAGCTCAGAAACGGTGTTATGGCTTTGAATTCAAATAAAAGTGGTTTCTATCCATGGACAAGCATGTTTTTGTTTAAGTTTAATCAAGAATCACAAGTCAAGTCATCTTTAGTCAATTGTAAATCATACAAATTTGACTACAAGTGTATTATGGTCCATATAGAACATGTGAGGTGCAAATAAAACTTTTGAGATCCAATTCCAAAATATCATTCAAAGTCCAATATGTAACGCCCATTTTAATTATTTTTGGTTTTCGGGATTATTTTATTTGAGAATGTGCTTGAGGAATTATTTTGAAGGATCAAGAACTAATGATATTGGTATACAGTGATAAAAATATGATATTTAATAGTAATGTGATATTATTATTAATTATTATCATTTTTATTACTAATATTAATTTTATGAGTAAAATTATAATTTAAATGAATTTTTGGAATACAAGTATTATGAGGAATTATTATTAAAATGAATTATTTGGATTAATAAGAGGATTGTTGGGACTAAGGGCAACACTGTCATTTTGGTGAGAATTAGAATTGGAAAGAAGAGGAGAACACACGCACGGTGAAGAACACGGTTTGAGCAAGAGGAGAGCTACACGATCAAGAACAGCAGCTTAAGCAAACGGATTTTGTGTGGATTGAGGAGCTTGTTCATCATCAACACGAATTTAAGGTAAGGGGGTGGGGGGATTTAACATTAAAATAGGTATTTACATGAATGTTGGTAGAAGGGGAATCCCTAACCCCAAGTATGAGATTATTGCATGTGGATGATGATTTTGTTGTTGTTGCTAGTTGCTAATTTCTGTTATGAATCCTTGGTATTATGGTAGAAGTATTGCATGCTGAATTTGATGGTTGTTGAATGAGTTTTAGGATTTCCGGGTAAATTTCGAAGTTGAGCCGGAAGTTGGTTTTGAGAGCAGAGTTGATGATTAGTCGGATGGAATCAGGAATAGACCCCGTAACTAAGTTGCAATATGTGGATGGTTGTGGGTTTCGATTTAATCGGGCGAAATCGGCGTGGGAGGTGACTCTGCAGCGCAGAATTTTTTTGAGTACGTAGGTATTCGCTAGGCGAGTGGGGGGCGAGCCTTCGCCGGGCGAACTAGCCAGCGAGTGCTGGAAGAAGCTTCTGTCTAGCTTCGCCAGAGGTTTCGCCAGGCGAATGGCAGCGAGTGTTTGTTGTGGGGCTTCGTCGGGCGAATGCGCCAGCGAGCCCGACAGCAGTTTGTGTTTTTGCTGCTGTCTTATGTTGTTCCTCTATGGACTTGGACCCTCGTTGGTCATGTGCGATAAGAGGCTTGCTAGAGAGCTGATGCGAGCGTATGTTGGAGGTTATAGGGCAGTTTGGCCGGCGTTTATCGCTAGTGGCATAATCGTTGAATTATACGTTATGTATGAACCGGTGTGAATGTATACGTGATGGTGTGTGCACCGTGTGTGTGCTGTGTGGAAGATGTGAGGATCGGTACGCTTATTATGCGTTGCATTTGTGTGCTGTTATGTGATGTATTCGGGTCAGTAGGACTGACATGCCTTGTGTGCATTATATGTGATAAGTTGTATGGTGAGCGGATCCGTGGGATCGACGCACTGTGTGTGCTTGTTATGTATGTATTTTATGATGTGAATGGAACCGTGAGATCGGTACGCATTGTGCGTCGTGTATGTGTTATATGAGGGGTGGATCAATAGGATCGGTGTGCACTTGGTGTGCTAGATGTTGATGCGTGTGAATATCGTTGTGTGCTCCCGTAGAGGAGGGTGATGGCCAGTTGTCCATCAACATTAATTGTTGTGCTCCCGTAGTGGAGGGTGATGGCCTAGTGACCATCAGATTGTTAGTGTGCTCCTGGTGAGGAGGGTGATGGCCATGTGTCCATCGATGTTAATGTGTTGTGCTCCCGGTGAGGAGGGTGATGGCCATGTGTCCATCGATGTTGATGAGGTGCTCCCGTAGTGGAGGGTGATGGCCAGGTGTCCATCGGAGATGTGCTCCCGTTGTGGAGGGTGATGGCCAGGTGTCCATAGGTATTGTTGTGGTGATCCCATTGTGAAGGGTTGATGGCCAGTTGCCCATCAGTGTGGTGTGCTCCCTGAGTGGAGGGTTGATGGCCAAGTGCCCATCGTTGATATGTGCTCCTGTGAGGAGGGTTGATGGCCCGGTGCCCATCGTGATTGTGAGTCGGTACCGCATGTTAAGAGTTGTGTGAGTGTATTGTTGCGTGATTGTGTGTTGTGGTTGATGGTGGGGACCGTGAGTCCGGATGATATGTATATGGAATAGTCTTATCATTGATTTCTGCCTTTTATTTCATGTACTATTATGCCATTATTATTTGATCGTAATTCTCACCCCTTTGTTGCCGTTGTGGTCTGTGCTTCTTCGGAAGTACAGACAATCCAGGTGTTTAGCTAGTTGGATTGTGGTGTCTCTATAGGACTGCTCTGATACGTAACACCGGGGCGTTTTTTTTGGGAGTATTATTGTGTATTTTTGATATGTGTGCCCCCGTGGCGTATCCGATATTTTGTTAAATGTTTGATGTTGATCGGTGATGATGTTATGTATTTTGGGGCAGATGGATCTTATTGTATGTATGATGACGATGATGGATATGGATGATGTATGTATATTATATTTTGTGTTATGGCAAACCATATCTTTTTCCGCTGCAATTTTATGGAAAAATTCAGTTAAATTATTTGGAAAAAATATTTGTGGAAATTTTGATGTGTATTGTGGCATCCCGTTTGGGAGAGAAACTCTGATATGTGTTTTATTTGATTGTTTTATTTTATTTTAGGAACGAGGTGTTACAAGTTGGTATCAGAGCAGGTCGGTTCGTCCGGCCAGTGTAGTGTGTTGAGTCTGTCTATATGATAGAGTTGCTTGTTTTCTATTAACCTGGATTGTTGTTGAGCAGAATGGATGGGAGAAATAACACGGCGTTGGTTGCGGCGATGCAGGCTATGGCACAAGTGGTGGCCAACCAGAATCTGGCTGCGGGACTCAGTTTAGAGACCTGACGCAGTTCTAAAGCAACAAGCCACCAAAGTTTGAAGGTGGAATTCTGGATCCGATAGCTGCACAGAAATGGATGAAGGCAATAGAGAAGTTCTTCAGAACTATGGGGTGCAGTGACGAGCAGAAGGTGAGGTTCGGTACTCACATGCTCGAGGGGGAGGCCGAGGCTTGGTGGGATAATTGCTGTCAGAGGATGGAAGCTTCGGGGACTCCGATTACTTGGGAGGTGGTTCGGTCTAGATTCCTGGAGATGTATTTTCCAGAAGATGTCAGAAGTGCTAAAGATGTGGAATTTTTAGAATTGAAACAGGGCAGTATGTCGGTAGCCGAGTACGCGTCTAAGTTTAAGGAGCTGGCTCAGTATTGTCCTCATTACAATACTGAGGAAGCTATGACTTCGAAGTGTCTGAAATTTGAGAATGGGCTGAGGCCAGAGATCAAGATGGGAGTCGCATGTCAGAAAATCAGGAGCTATCCTGAGTTGGTGAGTAGGAGTCGTATCTATGATAACAATAACCGTGCAAGGATCGTACACTACAAGGCGACAAGTGATCGTAAGGGTAAACAAATGTTCGGTGGTACTCCTTACAGTGTTCCGACTGGTAAAGGGAAGTTCAAGGGTGCTGTTGATAGGAAGCCCAGAGAGGGTAGGGCGTTGACTGGTACGAAGTGTTTCCGGTGCGGTGGCATGGGTCATCGTGCCAATGATTGTCCTCCTGATGCGAAAAAGTGCTTCAAGTGTGGGAAGCCGGGCCATGTGATGGCGGATTGTAGGACTAATATGCCTACTTTTTATAACTGTGGCGAGAAGGGCCACATTAGTACCCATTGTGAGAAGCCGAGGAGGGCTCAGGCGCCTCAGGTGGTGGGTAAAGTATTTGCAGTTGTGGGAACTCAAGCGGAAGACGGAGAACGTTTGATCAAAGGTACTTGCTTTATAAATAACATTCCTTTGACTACTATGATTGATACGGGTGCGACCCACTCGTTTATCTCTGTTGATTGTGTGAAGAGGTTAGTTTTGGTGCCGACTACTCTTGAGCGACGGATGACTATTGAAACTCCCTCGATTGGTTCAGTGACTACTTCACTTGTGTGTTTGAAGTGTCCACTGACTATCTTTGGCCGAGACTTCGGTGTGGATTTGATTTATTTGCCACTTGGTGGTTTGGATGTTATACTTAGTATGAACTGGTTGGAGTTCAACCGAGTATACATCGATTGTTTTTGGAAAGTGTTATTGTTTTTGACTCCTGAAGAGGAAGCGCTGGCAGATTCCTTGTCTGGTAAGGAATTGAGAACCTTGTTGAAAGATGAAGCGAAGGTGTTTGCTTTATTTGCATCACTGTTTGTTGACAACAAGGCATTGTTGGATGAGTTAGCTGTGGTGAATGAGTTTCCGGAGGTGCTCCCGGATGATATTACAGAGTTGCCTCCAAAGAGAGAGGTTGAGTTTAGCATTGATCTTGTTCCTGGTACGGGGCCTATTTCTATGGCTCCGTACAGGATGTCGGCAGTGGAGTTGGCCGAGTTGAAGACTCAGATTAGAGAGTTGCTAGATAGGAAGTTCATCAGGCCATGTGTGTCGCCGTGGGGAGCTCCAGTATTGTTAGTGAAGAAGAAGGACGGTAGCATGCGTTTGTGCACTGATTACCGGCAGTTGAACAAAGTGACCATCAAGAACAAATATCCTCTTCCAAGGATCGATGATTTGATGGATCAGTTAGTGGGAGCTCGTATGTTCAGTAAGATTGACTTGAGGTCGGGTTATCATCAGATAAGAGTGAGAGAAGGTGATATTCAGAAGACGGCGTTTAGGACTCGATATGGACATTACGAGTATGCAGTAATGCCTTTCGGAGTGTCTAATGTGCCGGGTGTGTTTATGGAATATATGAACCGTATCTTCCATTCTTATTTGAATCAGTTTATTGTCGTGTTCATTGATGACATTCTGATTTATTCTAAGTCTGAGGAAGAGCATGCGGAACATTTGAGGATTGCTTTGCAACTGTTGAAGGATAACAAGTTGTTTGCTAAGTTATCAAAGTGTGAGTTCTGGTTGAAGACAGTGAGTTTTCTGGGGAATGTTATTTCTGGTGATGGTGTTTCTGTGGATCCATCTAAGGTGAGTGCGGTGTTACAGTGGGAACCGCCGAATACGGTAACAGAGGTTAGAAGCTTTTTGGGCTTAGCAGGGTATTACCGAAGATTCATTGAAGGCTTTTTTAGATTGGCTTTGCCGTTGACTCAATTGACAAGGAAAGATCAAGTGTTTGTGTGGGATGCTGCTTGTGACGAGAGTTTTGAGGAATTGAAAAAGAGATTGACTTTAGCGCCGATGTTGATTTTACCGAATCCGTGTGAGCCTTTTGTGGTATATTGTGATGCATCCAAAAATGGGATTGGGTGGAGTTCTTATGCAGAATGGAAAAGTGGTAGCCTATGCTTCGCGGCAATAAGGGTGCATGAGCGTAACTATCCTACTCATGACCTTGAATTGGCTTCGGTAGTTTTTGTGTTGAAGATTTGGCGACATTATTTATATGGTTCAAGGTTTGAGGTATTCAGTGATCACAAGAGTTTGAAATATTTGTTTGATCAGAAGGAGCTGAATATGCGGCAGAGGAGATGGTTGGAATTCTTGAAGGATTATGATTGTAGTTTGAGTCATCACCCCGGGAAAGCGAATGTGGTTGCGGATGCATTGAGTAGAAAGACAATTGATATGTCGACATTGATGGTAAAAGATATGGAACTTATTGAGCAGTTTCGGGATTTGAGCATGGTTTGTGAGTTTACATCAGATGGTGTTGCGTTGGGTAAATTGCAAGTGAAGAATGATTTCTTGGACATGATTAAGGAACATCAGAAGTTGGATGTGAAACTTGTGGATTTGATGCGAGAGGCCGGAAGTGACTCCGGTAGTGATTTCAGGTTAGATAATGCGGGTGTGTTGAGGTTTCGGGGCAAAATTTGCGTGCCGGATAATGATGAGTTGAAGAAGTCGATTTTGGACGAAGGACATCCTAGTAGCCTGAGTTTTCATCCAGGAGCTACGAAGATGTATCAGGACTTAAAAAAGTTATTTTGGTGGTCGGGCATGAAAAAGGTTATTGCTCGATATGTTTTTGCTTGTTTGATTTGTCAGAAGTCGAAGGTGGAGCATCAGAGACCTTCTGGGATGATGCAACCATTAGAGATTCCGGTTTGGAAGTGGGACTGTATTGCTATGGACTTTGTTACAGGGTTGCCGAATACGGCGAGAGGATTTGACACCATATGGGTGATTGTGGATCGGCTTACAAAGTCTGCACACTTTGTACCGATCAGTATTAGCTTTCGTTGGAGAAGCTGGCAGAGATTTATATTCGGGCAATTGTGAAGCTGCACGGTATACCGTTGAGTATTGTGTCGAATAGAGATCCAAGGTTCACTTCTGTGTTTTGGAAGAGTTTACAAGAGGCTTTGGGTACTGAGTTGAATCTGAGTTCAGCCTATCATCCGCAGACAGATGGTCAGTCAGAGCAGACTATTCAGACTTTAGAGGATTTGTTGCGGGCTTGTTTGTTAGAGAAAGGTGGTACATGGGATACTCATTTGCCTTTGTTAGAGTTCACGTACAACAACAGTTACCATTCCAGTATCGGGATGGCACCGTTTGAGGCTCTTTATGGTAGGAGGTGCAGGACTCCCTTGTGTTGGTATGAGTCGGGTGAGCGTGTGGTTTTGGGACCAGAGTTGGTACAGCAGACTACTGAGACAGTGCAGATGATCTGTGAAAAGATGAAAGAATCTCAAGATCGGCAGAAGAATTATTTTGATAACCGCAGGAAAGAGTTGGAATTCAGTGTGGGTGACCATGTATTCTTGAGGGTTAACCCAATGACGGGTGTTGGATGTGCTTTGAAGTCCAAGAAGTTGGACCCGAAGTTTATCGGACCATATCAGATTTTGCAAAGGATTGGTGTTGTGGCTTATAGGGTGGCGTTGCCGCCGGAGCTTTCGAACTTGCATGACATGTTTCACGTGTCGCAACTTTGGAAGTATGTACATGATCCGTCTCACGTGATTCAGAGGGATGAAGTCCAAGTTATAGAGAATCTAACTGTGGAGACATTGCCGTTGAGGATCGAGGATCGCAAGACGAAGCGACTTAGAGGAAAAGAGACACCGTTGGTGAGAGTGGCTTGGGGAGGTGCTGCAGGTGGCAGTGTGACCTGGGAATTGGAAAGCAGGATGCGGGAAGCGTATCCAGAGCTGTTTCCATCAGGTATTTTCGAGGACGAAAATAATTAAAGTGGGGGGGAGTTGTAACGCCCATTTTAATTATTTTTGGGTTTCGGGATTATTTTAGTTGAGAATGTGCTTGAGGAATTATTTTGAAGGATTAAGAACTCATGATATTGGTATACAGTGATAAAAATATGATATTTAATAGTAATGTGATATTATTATTAATTATTATCATTTTTATTACTAATATTAATTTTATGAGTAAAATTATAATTTAAATGGATTTTTGGAATAAAAGTATTATGAGGAATTATTATTAAAATGAATTATTTGGATTAATAAGAGGATTGTTGGGACTAAGGGCAACATTGTCATTTTGGTGAGAATTAGAATTGGAAAGAAGAGGAGAACACACACACGGTGAAGAACACGGTTTGAGCAAGAGGAGAGCTACATGATCAAGAACAACAGCTTAAGCAAGCGGATTTCGTGTGGATTGAGGAGCTTGTTCATCATCAACACGAATTTGAGGTAATGGGGGGGGGATTTAACAGTTAAAATAGGTATTTACATGAATGTTGGTAGAAGGGGAATCCCTAACCCCAAGTATGAGATTATTGCATGTGGATGATGATTTTGTTGTTGTTGCTAGTTGCTAATTTCTATTATAAATCCTTGGTATTATGGTAGAAGTATTGCATGCTGAATTTGATGGTTGTTAAATGAGTTTTAGGATTTCCGGGTAAATTTCGAAGTTGAGCTGGAAGTTGGTTTTGAGAGAAGAGTTGATGATTAGTCGGATGGAATCGGGAATAGACCCTGTAACTAAGTTGTAGTATGTGGATGGTTGTGGGGTTCGATTTAATTGGGAGAAATTGGCGTGGGAGGTGACTCTGCAGTGCAAAATTTTTCTGAGTACGCAGGTATTCGCTGGGAGAATGAGGGGCGAGCCTTCGCCAGGCTTCGTCGGGCGAACTAGCCAGCGGGTGCTGGCAGAAGCTTTTGTCTGGCTTCGCCAGAGGTTTCTCCAGGCGAATGACAGCGAGTGTTTGCTGCGGGGCTTCGCCGGGCGAATGCGCCAGCGAGCCCGACAACAGATTGTGTTTTTGCTGCTGTCTTGTGTTGTTCCTCTATGGACTTGGACCCTCGTTGATCATGTGCGATGAGAGGCTTGCTGGAGAGCTGTTGTGAGCGTATGTTGGAGGTTGTAGGGCTGTTTCGCTGGTGTTTATCGCTAGTGGCATAATCGTTGAATTATGCGTTATGTATGAACCGGTGTGAATGTGTACGTGATGGTGTGTGCACCGTGTGTGTGCTGTGTGGGAGATGTGAGGATCGGTACGCTTATTATGCGTTGCATTTGTGTGTTGTTATGTGATGTATTCGGGTCAGTAGGACCTACATGCCTTGTGTGCGTTATATGTGATAAGTTGTGTGGTGAGCGGATCCGTGGGATCGACGCACTGTGTGTGCTTGTTATGTATGTATTTTATGATGTGAATGGAACCGTGAGATCGGTACGCCTTGTGCGTCGTGTATATGTTGTGCTAGATGTTGATGCGTGTGAATATTAATGTGTGCTCCCGTAGAGGAGGGTGATGGCCAGTTGTCCATCGACATTAATTGTTGTGCTCCCGTAGTGGAGGGTGATGGCCCAGTGACCATCGGTATTTTTGGTGTGCTCCCGGTGAGGAGGGTGATGGCCATGTGTCCATCGATGTTAATGTGTTGTGCTCCCGGTGAGGAGGGTGATAGCCATGTGTCCATCGATGTTGATGAGGTGCTCCCGTAGTGGAGGGTGATGGCCAGGTGTCCATCGGTATTGTTGTGGTGCTCCCATTGTGGAGGGTTGATGGCTAGTTGCCCATCAGTGTGGTGTGCTCCCTGAGTGGAGGGTTGATGGCCAAGTGCCCATCGTTGATATGTGCTCCTGTGAGGAGGGTTGATGGCCCGGTGCCCATCGTGATTGTGAGTCGGTACCACATCTTAAGAGTTGTGTGAGTGTATTATTGCGTGATTGTGTGTTGTGGTTGATGGTGGGGACCGTGAGTCCGGATGATATGTATATGGAATAGTCTTATCATTGATTTCTGCCTTTTATTTCATGTACTATTATGCCATTATTATTTGATCGTAATTCTCACCCCTTTGTTGCCGTTGTGGTCTGTGCTTCTTCGGAAGTACAGACAATCCAGGTGTTTAGCTAGTTGGATTGTGGTGTCTCCGTAGGACTGCTCTGATACGTAACACCGGGGCGTTTTTTGGGGAGTATTATTGTGTATTTTTGATATGTGTGCCCCCGTGGCGTATCCGATATTTTGTGAGATGTTTGATGTTGATCGGTGATGATGTTATGTATTTTGGGGAAGATGGTCGTTATTGTATATATGATGACGATGATGGATATGGATGATGTATGTATATGATATTTTGTGTTATGACAGACCATATCTTTTTCCGCTGCAATATTATGGAAAAATTCAGTTAAATTATTTGGAAAAAATATCTGTGGAAATTTTGATGTGTATTGTGGCATCCCGTTTGGGAGAGAAACTCTGATATGTGTTTTATTTGATTGTTTTATTTTATTTTAGGAACGGGGTGTTACACAATACATAAAAACCAAATAAAAAGGCCATGTCATTACAAAAGTCTTACAAGAATAGTACAAGTTCATGAAAAAATAGAGAAAGCCCATTGCATTTTTACAAGTCCATCACAATTTTTTTTTCATTACAACAATTCCATATACTAAAAAGTGTTCTAAGAGATAGAAAAAAAATAAAAGCCCATCAAATACACCAAATTGTTACAACTCAGCCCATTTACTTTTGCTCAATAAATTGCCAAAAGCAAAACATTGTTGTCGCAACTGCGAAAAAGGACCGGCGGAAACAAACAGAAAATTCGCCACAGAATGTTATTAATCCCAAAGAGAGGAAAAGAAAACGTCGAAGAAATCCTAAAAGAACGGGAAAAGACAAGGTCATCGCAACCAAATCTGTGATTCGGGAGTCGGTTATGCAAGGGGAAGGTATGAGCACCCCTCACGTCCGTTGTACTCAATGGGATCCACGCTTGTTGTCTAACCAAAGGGGTGAGCTATCTAAAAGCTACTGCTAAACAGGGACGGGAAAGGGAAAATAAAAAGGAGACTCGATAGGACATCACCGCCCTATGCCTACGTATTCCCTCATGCAATGGGAAAGTTAGAGTCAATGTAGTTCGGAAAACTACGGGTGATGAGGGAAGGTTGCTCGCCAAGACATCATCGTCTTGTGCCTATGTATCCTCATCTGGTATGAGAAATCAGAGCAGACGTAGTTCGAGTAAACTAGACCACTGGTTGGTTAAGTGTTTTTTTATGAGAGACGTTAAATTTCCATTCCAGCAGTTAGGGACGATGCCTGTTTGCGGTAGAACGGGAAACTAACGTACTCTTTTTTGAAAATGATTTAAGAACAATCCCGAAGAATAAAAAGGTTTGAATTTGGTTTGTGAGTTTTAGAAAAGTGAATTGAATTTGTTTAAGATTCACATTGCACTAAAGACTATGACATAGGAGCGAATGTGTCGCATATCGCCCAAAGGGCATAGATTAAACACTCTAGACAAGTGAGGAGAAACTCCCCACTCACCATTTCCCATATACTTAAGGCTCGTGGTGCACAATGTTCATCATTCTTTATTAAGTGTCTTAGAGTTGTTTGAGATGACAAGAGAAGACACAAAAGAAAACACTAAAGGGAAACTAAAAACCCTAATGTTGTCATGCAAAATGGTCCTAAGGTTAGAATGCAAAGGAAAGTCTACCTAATGTTATCATACAAAGGACAGACCTAAAGTTGAGATGAAAAGGGAATATCCTAATTGTTATCATGCAAAGGATTGAAAGCCTAATGTCTCTCCTACTCCCTTCTTAAACAAAGGGACTAGGAATCTTAAGGGATCATGTGAGCAAGCATAAATAAATACCAATCAAATCAATCACAGATGAAAACAAGAATGAAACTTAAACAAGTTCCAAAAAGAAAAGAAAGACGAAGTGAGAAGAAGAATGAAGAATGGACAAACAAGAAGTCATAATCAAACCAAAATAAAAACAACAGTACATTCATTTCAAACTCAAGCACAACAAAACTCATCACCAAATCAACATCAAGCAAGAATTACATCACAAAGCAAGATGAGATGAACTCAAATGGCACAAGAAACATAGTAGTACATAAAGCACAACATATCATACTCAAGCCATATCAATGATCAAAGAGAAGGCACAAAGCAACAAGTCATGCGTAACATTCATACACAAGTCAACACCAAATCATACAAGCATGCATATAAAGCATCCCAAGAGGGCAAAGCATGAGAACATGGCATGAATACAAAGTGAAACCACACATCAACATGATCCACAAGTTTAACAATTAAACATGCACACACAAGAGAGAGATCATACAAATAGAATCATACAAGTGGAAACCAAATATGCCTCAAGAAGGATCACACATCAAAATCATCCACAAAAAGTAAACCACAATCAAACAAACATCAAGGCCTCAAATGACTTGAGGAAAGACAAAATAACACCCAATCATGCATTAAAAACAACAACACCTTAATTTGCAATTTAAAAACAATTAAAAAAACAAATAAAAATGGAAAAATAAACCTAAAAAGGAATGAAAAATATTTAAACCATACAAAATCCAAGAACATCACCATAAGTTAGAAACCATCATAGGATCATATCCTAATTTTCTCATAATTTGAAAATGCCTAAAAACAATTTTAAACTAATTCAAATTAGCTCAAACAAATAAAAAGTACATGGAAAATAGCAAAACCAGAAATAAAAACTAAGAAAATCACCATAGGTTCAAAACCATCATAGGATCATATAATATTTTTCTCATAATTTTAAAATGACTAAAAACAATTTTAAACTAATTAAAATTGGCTCAAACAAATTAAAATTCAAGAAAAATAGCAAACGGAAAAATAAAAATGCACAAAAATAGAAAACAGAAAGAGAAAAATAAAAGGAAATTTTAGAAATTATTTTGGTATTTTTCTGATTAAAAAAGAATTTTCTATGAATTTCTGAAAATAAAATGAATTTAAAAAAAAATAGAAAAAGAAAATAAAACAGAAAAAACAAGATGCGTTGGATCTGAGTTCATTAAATGACGTGTCAGATCCAAAGGACAGAAAGCGCACATCCACGGTAGATCTGAGTCAACCTCATCATTTCCAAACAAAAAGGTCAAACCATGCAGGATTAGAACAAGAGGCTTGATGGACGGTGAAATCATCATCTTCAACCTCCAACCACTGAAAAATCTCAGAGAATGTAGAAATTCGTGGATCCTCCAAACCATAACCATTGGAGCTCAGAGTGGTTTCATTTGATGCGTCTTTTCAAGACAATCTCAACCATATCATCAGCACATCAAGGACTACATCTTAGCAACAAATTTGAGTTGAAATGGTTAAGAATTGTACCTGTTGATGTTCAACTTCAAAGCTCTGAAAATGGAGTTCCCTAGCTTGATTTAGGCCATGATCCTTCAAGTTCTTGAGCTGGTTAACTTCACTAAATGTTGGTGAAGCTAACTGAATGGAGAATTTGAGTATTTAGGGTGTGGAAATGAAAATTCAAAGTTCAAACTTAAGAGTTCAAATGGGATCTCAGCAGGGTGATTATGGCTATCAAAGCTTGTGAAAATGAGTGGAATGAGTCCCTTATTTATAAGGGAAGCTTTCTGAATGGAGAGGGAGTGTGAATGATGTGAATTTCAACAAATCCGTGCACACCTGTAGCATGAGCAAAATGTGACTTGAAAGTTATCAAAACTCACTCAAACCTTGCGTTTCAAGGATCTAATCAACCCAGGAGAGTTGGTTAATCATGTTTAGATTGAATTTGTGGCTTAATTTGGTGATTAGAGGTCAATTCAATCAAATCCATTTCTGACTGGGAGAGAAACTTCAGCTTTGAAATTCAAACTTTGCAACCATGGTGCTCACAATGTAGGAGGCTTTTTGAGATGCTTCTTCTTGCATTAGATAGAGGATGATGCCAACTTTGCAATGTGAAAAGAAAGTATTTATTTGGAAATCTGAGTTGAGAGATATGATCTTTCAAAGTAGCCTCCATGAAAAGGTTCAAAATTGCAAACCACAGAAAAATTTCAAGTCTTTTTAGGGGCCAAAAGTGACCTATAATATTTTGACAAAAACCAAGACCTTCTATGAGTTTTTGACACTTCCACCTTGAATCAAAGTTGTATAGGAAATCTTCAAGTTCATTTTAGAAAAATAATGGGCTTCAAATGGTGAAAATTGACCAAGTTATGACCTTTTGAAGTTGACTAGAAAATCCTTCCAAAACTCAAAATGATCTATAATGTCTTTAAATTTTAGTGACCTTCCAATCATAATTTGATATTTCCTTGCAAATAGAACTTGTAGGGGATGATGAGAAGAGTTCATTAGAAAAAGAACCACCTCAAGATGATGAAAAATGAAGGATTTATGTTCATTTGATCATAACATCCATGAATTGCTAAATTAGGTCAAACACCTTGAACCAAACTTGAATCTCTTGATGATTTCTTGCCCAATAAGCCATGGTGAACCACATATGATCTTGAAATGATGTTGCATTGGATTATACTTGATGAAGAGGGGCCTTTGGGGCTTGAAAACGCCAAAAAATCAAGAAGAAAACCTTGCTTGAGGTTGAAGAAACATGCTCCTCCTATCTTGAGAAACAAGCCATGATACCTTGATCATTGTGTAGAACAATGCTATGCACAAATGTATATGAAAATGCAATGAAACATAAGCCAAGACCCAAAAGAAAAGATGGGCAAATTTGGGGTGCTACAACTGCCCCTATTCAAACAATATGGACCTGAAGGGATGAAAAACGACTACTTTCAAACGTTCAAGGTAGAAGTTGATTGAATACCAAAGGAACCCGAAAATTTGCAGACTATAGAGATATACACAATGCAAAGATTGTCAGCCGAAGGTGGACTTAAAAACCAAGGGGTACCAACCAAAATTTGGGATATCCAGAAAGGTAACTGATAAAAAAGATAACAGTGGCTACTAACTAAAAGTTAGGATCACTGTCATACCCCAAATTTGTCCTACTTGTATATATTTTTCATCTGCACATTTATCCACCAACTATCATTCAGAAAATCCAAAAAATATGTTGTTTCTGCTCATGGTCCAAACTCAAGATAGTGTAGGGTATGGTTTAGTTTAATTGAGGTTCATGTGAGGCTCATCAGTTTGAGTGTATGGGCTCAATGATGATCGAAGACCATTTAGGGCTGACCTAAGCTTGGTTAGACAAGTTTTGTTTCAAAATCAAGGCTTGGGTCTAATTGATGTGGAACTTTTTTTTTAGGGTTCTGTGACAATTTAGGTTATCTATATGAAGATCAAGTTGTTAGGTTATGTCAGGTTGTGGTGCTTCAAGGCGGAAGATCGTCAAGGATCAGTTCATTTTAAATCAAGGGTTAATTGGGATTTGGTCCTTAGTGCGTTTGTAAATCTGATTCAAGTGCATTGTTGATCTAAGATTAATCAAATGTGCGTTGGTGGTTCTAAGTAGAGATTTCTTTTATCAGTGTCAATATCTATTTCCAAGCCATTTTCATATCCATCCCCATTATCCATGTTTATTCGAAAACAAAAAAAAAGACGTGTCCGATTTTAATATACATTTTCAATTTTTATCCACATTTCAAATCATTATTCACATGTCCATTTTAAATAAGTTTCAAGGCGAAACCATGTCCACTCATCTATTTAAATCCTACAAAAACAATTACACTTCATCTCACAAAAAAAGCCCATTCACATTTTATTTACCAAAGAAATCAATCAAAAAAGTCAACCTCAAAATCCAGAGGCCATTCTGCATAAGCCCACACAATGATGCAAGGCCCCAAGATTTATTATAGAAAGAATGTGCAAAGGAAAATAATAGAATGGATAAGCTAATGGGAGCTTCAGTCGCGACCCAATTACTTATGCACCACAAGCTTGAAATTCTGGTATCAGATATTAGATGTCGAAGGAGATGTTCCCGATACAAATATCTATATAATAAGAACAAACAAAAACAATTGTAAAGAGATACAACAATTGTTAACACATTTCGGTGAAACCACACCTACGTCTGAGGGCTACCAAGCCAGGGAGGAAATTCACTACTTGTAGAATTAATTCAGAGCTAAACTCCCAATTGTCGCATCGCTGCGAAGAGGGGCCGACAAGAACAGAAGAGTCTCCACCGTTCGTTATTTATCCCAAAGAGAGGGAAAGGAAACGATCGGAGAAAACCTAACGAAAAAGGGAAAGGACAGGTCATCGCAACCAAATCTTGGGTTCGGGAGTCGGTTACGCAAGGGGAAGGTATTAGCACCCCTCACGTCCGTTGTAATCAATGGGATCGACTCTTGTTATCTATCTAAAAGGGTGTTAATCTATCTAAGCTAGGCCATAGGGACAAAAGAAAAGAAAAGAGACACGATAGAGCATCACCGCTCTATGCCTATGTATTCCCTCGTGCAATGAGAAAGTCAGAGTCAACGTAGTTCGGCAAACTACGGGTGAAGGTGGGAAAGGTTGCTCGCCAAGAAATCGCCATCTTGTGCCTACGTATCCTCGTCTGGTACGAGAAATCAGAGTAAACGTAGTTCGGGCTGACACGACCACAAGTTGGCTCAAGTGTTTTACCTGAGTAGGGTTAAACCTTAGTTCTAGCAGTTAGGTGTATTGCTGCTCGACCATTGGAGACTTAGGCGTTACTTGTTTGCGGTAGAACCAAGAGTTAACAACACTCTCTTTGAAAATGTTTTTCAATTAATACCGAAGGGTAAAAAGGTTTAATGTTTATTTTTGAGTCTTTTATGAAGAAGTGAATTGAATTGTGTTTGTAATTCATGTTGCACTAAAGACTATGACTTAGGAGTGAATTATAAGTAGTAACTGCACCTAAGAGGGGGGGTGAATTAGGATCTTTAAAAATTATTATCAATCTTGTTAAGGCTCCTTGGTTCTTTTTCTTGTTGTTATGTTATGACTGAAAGTAAAGGCAGAAAGAAAAAGAGACACAAGAATATTTATAACGGTTCCCTTCACACTCCGAGGGTACTCCACTCCCCTTTCAACACGAAAGAGAATTTCACTATAGTTCAGAATTATTGTACAACCTAATCACATCCAAAGTGATGCTTACTATCTAAACCTATAGGTAATAAAAGTGTTGAAGAACAATCCTCTTCAATACACTTCACTTGTTTCCAACAGTCCTGGACAACAAGGTAAAACACAAAATGTTCTTGATAAAATAATTGATGGAAAGTTGTTTATCAATCTTCAAGGTTGATCTTCTTCTCGAAACAAATTATACTCAGATAAGATATACAAGTGTTCTTTGTGAAAGAAGGCTATGAGAGTGTGAAAGTTATTTCAATGCTTCTTTCCAAAAAATGATTTGAACACTTAATTAAAATTCAAAAAGTTGAAGACAAAGAGTAATTTGATTAATTTGTTTCTTGAAGGTTGTTTTTGATTTTGAAATTGAAATCAATTTATAAGAGTGAAAAACCTTTTCAAAAAGGTATGACTTTGGGATAGAAAAAATAGCCAGTAGGAAAATATAGAAGAATGCAATTCTTCATGAAAAGTTGTTATTTTTGCTTGTTGTTACAGTGTTAATCGGTTAACCAAATAGGTTAATCAGTTAACACCTTTCCAACGATCAAATATTTGAAATTTTACAAGTGTTAATCGGTTAACCTATATGTTTAATCGGTTAACACTGTTATGAAGTTCCAAAAACATAATTTTAAATTGTGTTAATCGGTTAACCCATATGGTTAATCGGTTAACACTGAAGGTTTTTGTAAAAATACTTAATTTCAATTAGAACAAGTATTTTAAAATAATTTTGAAAGTATTAGGTAAGTGGTGTAGTGAAATGTGGTTTTTAAAGAACACTTTTATAAATTTTCTAAAGTAAAAATGTTATACCGTTCCATGAATCACCATTTTCACTTGTAGCTTGTAGACGAAGCTTTGATTGATAAAGTTGTATGCAATGATACTCTCTTGATCTTTGTTGATCTTGTTTGCTTGCTTGCGTCTCTTGCTTTTTGCAATTGTCTTTAGAAGAATGATGATTCTGGTTTCATCTTCAATTTATATACCCCCACGGGTATATAGTGCTTCTGGTCATCTCTTCAATATACCCCTACGGGTATATAGTGTAAGTATCTTGCCTTGCGTACCAAGCTTGTATGAGTTGTCTTCATCAAAACACAAAAGCCTTGAAGCTTGATTCTGCAATCTCCCCCTTTTTGATGATGACAACCGATTCATTGAAAAATTTGTTTTGATACTTGATTCACAACATTTCTCCCCCTATGGTGGATAGCCCCCCCTAAATACAAAAGAGATAGAAATCCTTCTCCCCCTTACACATAAGAGAGATACAATTTTTCTACATAGGGAAATGTTAGAATCCAAATCCTTCTCCCCCTTTGTCATTAGCAAAAAGGAAGAGGGGAAATGATAGAAAAACAACGCACAAGCATTCATAGTAATCACATAAACACTTATCACATAAAACAATTTGACCAAAATTTCGTTTCTGATTTTTTGAAAAATTAACAGTGTTAATCGGTTAACACATTAAAAAATTTAATTTTTTGAATAAAAAGTAACAGTGTTAATCGGTTAACCCTGGGGGTTAATCAGTTAACACATTAAAAAAATTAACTCATAATTGAAAAATTAACAATGTTAATCGGTTAACCCTATAGGTTAATCGGTTAACACACGCGAAATTTTGGAAAAAATGTTTAAAAATAGAATGCAAACAAGTTTTAAAATGTACAATATGCACACATTAACTTAAGAAGAGGTTAGATGTCACCTTCATTGAGAATTCTAATTTCTCGTCGAATATTGAAGAACGGTTCTTTTGGGAGTGGCTTTGTGAAAATGTCGGCGAGTTGGTTATGCGTATCCACAAAAGTAACTTCGACATCTCCTTTAAGCACGTGATCATGGAGGAAATGATGTCGGATGTCGATGTGTTTTGTTCTTGAGTGAATGACTAGATTCTTTGTGATGTTAATCTCACTTGTGTTGTCGCATCGGAGAGGAATGCATCCATGATCAATTCCGTAGTCGCTTAATTGTTGCTTTAGCCACAAATTTTATGCACAACAGCTTCCTGCCGCTATGTATTCTGCTTCATCCGTACTTATAGCAACACATGCTTGTTTCTTACATGACCATGAAACCAATGCATTTCCAAGAATGTGACACGTTCCACTTGTACTTTTTCGATTAGTTTTACATCCTGCATAATCCGCGTCAGAATAACCAATTAATGTATAAACACTACCTTTTGGATACCATAGGCCGACATTCGATGTTCCCTTGAGATATTTCATGATCCTTTTAACAGCCGTGAGATGTGACTCCTTTGGATTTGCTTGGAAGCGAGCACATAAACACACACTTAACATTATGTCAGGATGGCTTGCCGTCAAATATAATAAAGAACCAATCATACCTCGATACTTTGTAATATCAATTGATTTTCCCAATTCGTCTTGATCGACGTAAGTTCCGGATCCCATTGGTGTTGACATAGCTTTGCATTCATCCATATCAAATCTCTTTAGCAAATATTTGCAATACTTTGATTGGTTGATAAATATTCCGTCTTTTAGTTGCTTGATTTGCAATCCAAGGAAATAGTTCATCTTTCCCATCATCGACATTTCAAACTCGCCTTGCATCATCGAAGCAAATTCTTCACATAGATCCTTATTTGTTGATTTGAATATGATGTCGTCCACATAGACTTGAACTAGTAAGGTATTATCCTTTATCTTTTTAATGAATAAAGTTTGGTCTACCTTTCCTTTTTCAAATCCTTTTTCGCATAAGAAACTACTTAGACGATCATCCCATGCCCTTGGTGCTTGCTTTAGACCATAGAGAGCTTTCTTCAATTTGTATACATGTGAAGGATGCTTGAAGTCTTCAAAGCCCGGGGGTTGTTTGACATAGACTTCTTCGTTGATGTATCCATTCAAGAAGGCGCTTTTGACTTGGAAGAGTTGAAAATTCATTTAACAAGTATAAGCAAGTAATAAACGAATAGCTTCAAACCTTGCAACCGGAGTGAATGTTTCTTCAAAGTTAATTCCTTCCTCTTGATTGTACCCTTGAGCCACCAATCTTGCTTTGTTTCAAACAATTATTCCATTTTCATCAAGTTTGTTCTTAAACACCCATCTTATTCCGATGATATGTTTATCTTTTGGTTTAGGAACAAGTTCCCAAACTTGATTCCTCCCGAATTGGTTTAATTCCTCTTGCATAGCAATAATCCATTGATCATATTCAAGAGCTTCACCAACTTTTGAAGGTTCTATTTGAGAGATGAACGCCATATTCAAGCATGCATCTTTGAGATTTAATCTTGTAGTAACACCTTGACTTATGTCTCCAATCACTTTGTCGATAGGATGATCTCTATGAGTCCTCCATTCTTTTGGTAGATCGTTGACATTGGAATTTTGTTGAACCGGTATATCTTGTTTTTTCATGATATCTTTAGAAGTATCTTCATTGGGAATTCCTACAATTTCATCATCATTATCACAAAACACAATATTCTCCTTGGAGGGTTTAGATTCATCAAATATGATATGCATAGACTCTTCAATAGTTAATGTTATTTTATTGTAAATTCTAAAAGCTTTACTAGTAAGAGAATAACCAAGAAATATACCTTCATCTGATTTTTCATCAAACTTACCGAGGTTGTCTTTTTCGTTGTTCAAGACAAAGCACTTACATCCGAATATGTGAAAGTATGAAATATTTGGCTTTCTCCCTTTGAAAATTTCATACGGTGTTTTCTTGAGAAATGGTCTAATATTAACCCGGTTACACACAAAACATGTCGTACTCACCGCATCTGCCCAAGAATACTTAGGAAGATTTGAGTCACTTAACATTGTTCTTGCAAGTTCTACCAATGACCGATTCTTCCTTTCCACGACACCATTTTTCCGTGGAGTTCTTGGTGAAGAGAAATTGTGTGAGATTCCATTTTCCTCGTAGAATTCATCAAATAATGCGTTCTGGAATTCTCCACCGTGGTCGCTTCTTATGGAGACAATTGTTAGCGTTTTCTAATTTTGAATTTGCTTTAAAAACTTTTTAAATGCTTTAAAAGCATCACTTTTCTGCATCAAAAAGTAAGTCCAACAAAATCTAGAATAATCATCAACAATAACTAAAGTGAAAACATTACCTCCGAAGCTTTTTGTTCTTGATGGACCAAAGTGATCCATATGCAACAATTGTAGTGGCCTTGTTGTGGACAACACATTTTTGGATATGAATGTTGATTTATTTTGTTTCCCTTTTTGACAAGTGTCGCATAACTTATCTTTGATGAATTTGATCTTCGGCAATCCAATAACCAAGTCATGTTTAATCAATTTATTCAAGTGCTCCATATGAATGTGAGCAAACCTCTTATGCCATAACCATGATTCATTGTTGCTTGCCAAAAGACGCCTAACATTCAAAGATACGTTATCCAAGGAAATTAAGAATATATTATTAACTCTTTTACCTTTTAGCATAACTTCATGAGTAACTTCGTTTTCAATCAAACATTCATTTTTAGTGAAGTTGATTTTGAAACCTCGGTCACACAATTGGCTTATGCTAAGTAAACTATGATTTAGACCTTCCACATATAGGACATCCTTTATGCTTGTTGAAGGCGGTAAACCAACGATGCCTACGCCAAGAATTCTCCCTTTATTGTTGTCACCATAGGTGACGAATCCTTTGTCCTTAAGCGTTAGATGTGAAAATTTGCTTAGGTCACCCGTCATGTGCCTCGAACATCCACTATCAAGATACCATTCATTTGAAGAGGTCTTCAAGCATACCTACAAAAAAGAGTTAAGTTTTATTAGGTACCCAAATTTCCTTGGGTCCTTCAAAGTTAGTTCCTTTCTTTACCCATACATAATGGCCTTGAGCAACACTAAAATTTCTAACATAACATGCATTTGGAGTATGTCCTTTTATACCACAATAAAAATATGTTGGCTCAAAATTGCTTTTATATCTAGGAGGATAGGATTTCTTCTTATTGTTTCTTTTCCTATTGACATATTGATGAACCTTTTTATGATTGTCATTCTTTTCAATAGGAACTTGTTCTTTGGCTTTGACAAATATGGTCTTGTTAGAAGTTGGTTTAGAAAATTTGGAATAACCAAGACCACTTTTATCGTTTGAAAATATTTGATTCCTAAGAACATTTTCCAATCCAATTTGTCCCTTTTCATATCTTTCTAGGACCCTTTTTAATTGGACTATTTGAAAAGATAATGACTCACATTTAGTGCATGCAAAATTTTTAATTAATTTTTCCTTTTCATCTTTAAAATCATTTTTCATTTTCTCAATATCTTTTTCCAAAGATGATATTTGTTTCTTTTGAGATGAAATGGTTTTATAAATAATTTTGCACTCACTTAAAATTTCATCAATTGCTCCTTGAGCATCATCATCAAAAAGAGAGAAATCACTACTAATCTTGTTGTCTTCATCGTCTGACTGATGTGATGCCATTAATGCGAGATTTGCGCTTTGATTACTATCAGAGTCTGATGAAGAACTTATCTCGTTGTCATCCCAAGCAATGTAGGCTTTCTTCTTGGAATCTTTCTTTCCTTTATGATCATGATTCTTTTTGAGTTTAGGACATTCTGGTTTGATATGGCCTTTCTTTCCACATTCATAGCATGTAATATCTCCATTTAATGTTGATGTTTCTTTTTCCTTATTCTTTGAGAACTTCTTTCTTCTTGTATAACTTGAGTTTCTAACATTATTTTTTGCACAAAAATATTTACCAAGTCTTTTTACAAGAAGAGTAAAGTTTTCATCATCATCGGAATTGTCTTCTTTCTCCACTTCTTTGGATTCAGCTTTTAAGGCAATGCTCTTGGATTTTTTTTCTTGAACTTCATGTTTCTCCAATCTTCCGAGTTCAGTTTCATATTCTTGGAGTTTACCGAATAACGTAGCAGACGTCATTGTTGATAAACTTTTGTTTTCGGAGATCACCGTCACTTTTGGTTGCCATTCTCTTGATAAAGACCTAAGCACTTTAAGATTAAGCTCATCATTGGTTAGTGTCTTACCAAGTGCATGTAAGTAATTTGTCAAATGCACAAATCTTTTGTGCGAGTCCAAGATAGATTCTCCTAATTTCATTCTGAACAATTCGTACTCTTGACTCAAAGTATTTAATCTAGATCTTTTGACTTCAACGGTTCTTTCATGTGTTTCAACAAGAGTGTCCCGAATTTGCTTGGCCGTTGAACATGTTGAAATACGGAAGAATTCATCCATTCCAAGTGCACTTTGTAAAATATTTATCGCCTTTTTATCGTAGAAAACTTTCTTCTTACCATCATCGTCCCATGATCCTTGCGGTTTTGATGAGTTGACACTGTTGACCACCGTTGAAGGAACAAATGGACCATTCTGGACAACCTCCCATATTTCACTTCCTTGTGCTTCTAGATGTGCTTTCATTCGGATTTTCCAGAAGTCAAAATATTCGCCACAGAACAAAGGAGGCTTGTTGCTACTGCCACCATCTTTGAATACAAGATTGTTATATGCGGAAGCCATCTGGATCAGATAGGAACATGTTACCTATAACCTGCTCTGATGTCAATTGTAAGTAGTAATTGCGCCTAAGAGGGGGGGGGGGGTGAATTAGGATCTTCAAAAATTATTATCAATCTTGTTAAGGCTCCTTAGTTATTTTTCTTGTTGTTATGTTATGACTGAAAGTAAAGGCAGAAAGAAAAAGAGACACAGGAAGATTTATAGTGGTTCCCTTCACACTCCGAAGGTACTCCACTCCCCTTTCAACACGAAAGAGAATTTCACTATAGTTCAGAATTATTGTATAGCCTAATCACATCCAAAGTGATGCTTACTATCTAAACCTATAGGTAATAAAAGTGTTGAAGAACAATCCTCTTCAATACACTTCACTTGTTTCCAACAGTCCCGGACAACAAGGTAAAACACAAAATGTTCTTGATAAAATAATTGATGGAAAGTCGTTTATCAATATTCAAGGTTGATCTTCTTCTCAAAACAAATTATACTCAGATAAGATATACAAGTGTTCTTTGTGAAAGAAGGTTGTGAGAGTGTGAATGTTATTTCAATGCTTCTTTCCAAAAAATAATTTGAACACTTAATGAAAATTCAAAAGGTTGAAGACAAAGAGTAATTTGATTAATTTGTTTCTTGAAGGTTGTTTTTGATTTTGAAATTGAAATCAATTTATAAGAGTGAAAAACCTTTTCACAAAGGTATGACTTTGGGACAGAAAAAATAGCCAGTAGGAAAATATAAAAAAATGCAATTCTTCATGAAAAGCTGCTATTTTTGCTTGCTGTTACAATGTTAATCGGTTAACCAAATAGGTTAATCGGTTAATACCTTTCCAACGATCAAATATTTGAAATTTTACAAGTGTTAATCGGTTAACCCATATGGTTAATCGGTTAACACTGAAGGTTTTTGTAAAAATACTTAATTTCAATTAGAACAAGTATTTTAAAATAATTTTGAAAGTATTACGTAAGTGGTGTAGTGAAATGTGGTTTTTAAAGAACACTTGTATAAATTTTCTAAAGTAAAAATGTTATACCGTTCCATGAATCACCATTTTCACTTATAGCTTATAGACGAAGCTTTGATTGATAAAGTTGTATGCGATGAGACTCTCTTGATCTTTGTTGATCTTGTTTGCTTGCTTGCGTCTCTTGCTTTTTGCGATTGTCTTTAGAAGAATGATGATTCTGGTTTCATCTTCAATATATATACCCCCACGGGTATATAGTGCTTCTGGTCATCTCTTCAATATACCCCTACGGGTATATAGTGTAAGTATCTTGCCTTGCATCCCAAGCTTGCATGAGTTGTCTTCATCAAAACACAAAAGCCTTGAAGCTTGATTCTACACGAATGTGTCGCATATCATCCAAAGGACATACGCTAAACACTATAGACATTTGAGAGGAGGCCCCCCAAACATCATTTCCCAAGTACTTAAGGCTCATAGCGTACAACACTTATTATCCTTTATTAGATGTTTTGAAGGTGTTTTAAGATGAGAAGAGAGGACACAAGACTAAGGGGAAACTAACTCAACCCTAATGTTATCATGCAATGTGCTCCTAAGATTGAGATTAAGAAGGGAAATTATATCCTAGTGTTATCATGCTTGGATTGAACACTTAATGTCTCTCCTACTCCCAAAGGGACTAGGAATCCTAAGGGATCAAGACAAAGGAACAAGTGAGCATAAGATAAATCAATCACAAGTGAGATGAAAGAAATAGATGCAAACATGAAATGCAACACAAATAAAAGAGGGAGGAAAAAAGTGTGGGGCAGCAACCACTACAAGCACATCTCAACCTCTTGAAACCAAGTAAGGGATGCAAAATAAAAAAAGAAATGCAAGCAAAAAGATGCGAGGATGAGATGAAATGGGAGAAGCGAACTCCTATGACCATCGACCATCAATCATCAAAGAAAAGTGGGAGGAAAAGTGTAGGACAATAGCCATCACAAGCACATCTCAACCACGCCATCCTTCATACTCAAGCAAAGCAAAAGATGAACACTCATCACTTTGAACAACAACTACAAAAGTATGCATTCAAGTGGAAATCGAACACGTGTGTCGAAGAAATCATGATTAGACAATCAAGAACAACAACACAATATCCAAAACATCTCACTCAAATGCATCATACTGATCCATGAAGATTCAAAGTGAAATGATACCTAAAACAAGCTCAAAAACAGCAAACATGACATTCTGGTTCAGTGTTAATCGGTTAACACATATGGTTAACCGATTAACCACTTAAAAATGTTTGAAAATTTGAAAATTCGCACTGTTTAATCGATTAACCAGTTTGCACTGCAACTGGTTAACCGATTAACACTGTACCAGAGGCAGAAAACAGCAGCTCAAAATCACTTTTCAGCAATTAATCACTTCTCCAATAATCTCGATGATTATATAATCAATTATGCACGAATTTAAACCAGAAAACAGTGATCCAATCAACATGTAAACACATTCAAACAACAAGATCTCAAATCACATGAATCAAAAATCAACCAAATTAATAAAAAATGAAGATCAACATGATGATTATGCAAATAATTTCAAAAATAGAATAGAATCTAGAATTTTCAACCTACAAAGCGGAGATTTGCTTTGGTAAATGTTTATTCAACTTCAATTGAGCAGATCCAAGCAAGAAACCCAAAGATTCTTCAAGATCCAAGTGTTTTCTTTTTGTAGGAAGGAAGATCCACCAAAATTAAGCTAAAATAATCCAAATAAGCTCTTCTAGATCAACTTCAAAATTCAGATCCACAATAGCATGGAATTTGAATGGAGAATTGGAGATGATAAGGATGGAGGATGAAGGTTTTAGCTCTAGAATTCAATGATTCCAATGGAGAATCAAAGAATTCAAGGTGAGAAGAGCTTTAATGGAGTTTGGGAGATGGAAAAGTTGAGAGCAAAATTTAAGAGTGTATGAATTCTGAAAAATTAAATGGAATTATGAGGATTGTGTGTGAGGTTTGGAGCAAATCATTTAAATATGCTCTTGGTTAGGATCCGAATGTGGTTTGTGAAAATTGGAATGGGAAATTGGAGGAAATTTGAATTAATTTGAAAACTAATCAAAATTCAAAGTGGTTATAGATCCTTCCTTTGGTGTGAAATCAATTTCTCAAGTGATCAAAATGGACCCCAAAGTGACCTCTATTGAAAACTCATGTGCGGAGCTGAAATTGCCTTGGTTAATCGGTTAACCATACGGGTTAATCGATTAACACCTTCAAAAATTCAAATTTGACCTGATTTTGACTTGGTTAATCGGTTAACCATTTGGTTAATTGGTTAACACCTTAAAATTTTGAATTTTGGCGCCTTCTGGTGGGAAATCTGCACATTTGCCCGTTTTCATCTGTTCTAAGCCCTGTTCAGCCTCTGAAACTTGCTCTTGAATACTACAACCATGAGAATGTTTGAGATAGCCTGAATGCTGCCTCTTGATCTAAAAATATCCTGCAAAATTAAATAAAATCGACTGCTCGATCGCCGGGCAAAATAAATGTCGGAGCTTCTGATGCTCGATGTTTGGTCTCTCGCACCAAAGAAAACCCTGAGCCACACGAAAACCTTGATCCCCTGGCTCAAGAACAAATTCTATGACATGCAAAAATGCGAAAATGCAAAGAAACATAAGCCAAGTACAAGAATGGTTGGTCAAATTTTGGGGTACAACAGCTGCCCCTATTCAAGCGACTTAGACCTGAAGAGGTGAAAAAAGAACGGCTTTCAAACATTCAAGGTAAAAGACGATTGAGTACCAAAGAAACTAGAAAGTTGCCAACCCCCAAAAAGAAACTGTAGACCTTCTGTTGGAGAGGCAAAGGTAAAATGGACGCATCCTTCAAAATCACCATCTGCCGGGATCAAGATACCGCGCGGGCGAGAGAAGATTTTATAATCTGCCAAGGTCTGGATACCCTACAGGCAAAACGAGTGAACTGGTGGGAGTCGGGGTCTGGATACTGCACGGGATCAGGAAATAACCAACATCAGCTAGGGTCTGGATACCGCACATGCTAACGGAATAATCTGATGTGAGACGGGGTCTGGATACCACACGAGCTCAAGAAATAACCAACATCAGCCAGGGTCTGGATACCACATGGGTTAATGAAAATAAATCGGTGCGAGCCGGGGTCTAGATACCACACGGGCTCGAGAATGTCATTAACCAGGGTCTGGATACCACACGGGTTAATAAAAATAAACCGGTGCGAGCCGGAGTCTGGATACTACACGGGCTCGAGAACGTCATTAACCGGGGTCTGAATACCACACGGGTTAATGAAAATAAACCAGTGCGAGCCGGGGTCTAGATACCACACGGGCTCGAGAACGTCATTAACCGGGGTCTGGATACCACACGGGTTAATGCAAATAAACCGGTGCGAGCCGGAGTCTGGATACCACACGGGCTCGAGAACGTCATTAACTGGGGTCTTGATACCACACGGGTTAATGAAAATAAACCGGTGCGATCAGTGGTCTGGATACCACACAGGCTCGAGAACGTCATTAACTGGGGTCTGGATACCACACGGGTTAATGAAAATAAACTGGTGCGATCCGTGGTCTGGATACCACACGGGCTCGAGAACATCATTAACCGGAGGAAGCCGAGGTCTGGATACCGCACAGGCTAACTGAAATAACCGGAGGAAGCCGGGGTCTGGATACCGCACGGGCTAACTGATATAATCGGAGGAAGCCGGGGTCTGGATACCACACGGGATAACTGAAATAACCGGAGGAAGCCGGGGTCTAGATACCGCACGGGCTAACTGAAATAACCGGAGGAAGCCGAGGTCTGGATACCGCACGGGCTTGTGCCAACAAAATTGATCTGCCAGAAATACACCTGAAAGCAAAAGATAACAACCTGGCTTATGTTTCAAATGCACATGTTTGAAAATGGCCTAATGCTCCATACGAAATGGAAATGCTACGCGTTTGGTGGATGCTATGCACAATGAAAAATGCAACGACATCGAATTAGCAAAATAAATGCTGAAAAGACAAAGCCAACTCCGCCGGGGAGAAGTAACACGTGCCAAGTACAATTGGACCTAAACTCTCTCCGCTGAGGATAGAGAATAACTGCCGATTTCTCTAGGAATTAAGCAACAGGGAAAACAACCTCGACCTCTACTTGGGGACGGAATCACCACTTTAAGCTCTGAGTGGATACAAAGTCACAAATCTGGACTCTATGGGGAAAACAAATCCTGAACTTACCCTGCCACTGGGAAAAGTTCCAAACTTGCCTGGTGGAGAGAAATCCAGTCTCGACTTGCTGGGAAGTAAGTGCGTACCTACAATCCGCTGGGGATACGGGAACCTACCTGACCTGCATGGGGTATACCAATCTCGACCCTCTGGGGATGACTTACTCTGCCGAATAAATCAATTTTGAACTGCAGGGAATAAGTGCATACAGACATTTTATTAGGGATACATGCACACACTCAACCGGTAGAAATAGACCCTTGCCGGGAAAAATGAGTCTCAATTACGCGTCTTCTTTCTGTGGGGATGGTGATCCCACCAGGGATACATCTCTAGAAATTTTCCCCAAGGGTAACGACCCCGCACATGAACAAACAACAAGATATCCTGCACAAAGGGAGCTATCTCGGTCATCATCCGTGACATTGTTCAAATAAATCAAAGTTTTAATGATTATGGGCAAAGCCTGCAAGTTTATGTATGCAACATTTTATTAAAACATCGGGCGTTTTTTTGCAAACAAAACAGTAAAGGCTAAAGCGAAAATAACAATTCACTGAATAGTATATGCTTTATTGACAAATGGCCTGTAAATAGGCAGACCTTACAACAGATGCAACCCCTGAAAAGAGGAAGCTACGCAAAAATTTACAGAAATGCACAAAAATATACAAAATGTCGGCAATGTGGCACAGACAAACACCATGAGCCGATCCATCTATGACTCGCATAACTTTGATGCTTTTCCGATTCCTCGTCCTCTGCAGAGATTGATTCGGATAAACGGCACTCAGATCCTCCCTTAGTCCACTATACTCTGAAGATCAATGCGCAGATCGTAGTCATTTGCTTTTCAAATCCCTAACGTTTGCCTGAATTTCCCTTGCGAGTTTTCAATTCACCGGGATACCCTTTTTTGCCAAAGTCGCCTTTCCAGGTTTTCGACTTTGCGGGTTTACATTTTTCCTTTTTATCCCTAACTTTTGCCCGAACCCATTCTTTTTATGGTTCACCGGGATGCCCCATTTTTTCCTGGCTATTCTTTTTCTTTCCAGCAGGTCTCTTTAAGAAAAGTATTTTTTAACTGCGTATGCGTTCACAGGGGATGTGAAGTCCTCACCATTCATGGTTGATAACAACAAGGCTTCTCCGGAGAAAACCTTTCGCACGACATATTGTTGCACCCCAAAATTTTCCCAACCTATTTCTTTACCTAGCTTATGTTTCATTGCATTTCATATGTCATCCGCATTTTACATAACATTGGTTCTCGAGGTAGGGGATCAAGGTTCCCGTGGCTCAAGATTCGTTCCCGTGCAAGCAACTGAACAACGAGCATCAGAGGCTCCGACATTTATTTTTCCCAGCGGTCGAGCGGCCGATTTTATTCTGCAGGTTATGCTTAGATTAGGAGACAACAATCAGTCTATATCCAGCATTATCACAGTCACAGTATCCAAGAGCAAGTGTCAAAAGCTTAGCAGAGCTCAAAACGGCGAGAAACAGGGCAAACGGGCAGGTTTCCCTCCAAAAGGCGCCAAATTCAAATTTTTGAAGGTGTTAATTGGTTAACACATATGGTTAACCGATTAACCGTTGGAGAATCAGCTCAGAATTCAAATTTTGACAGTGTTAACCGGTTAACGGATATGGTTAACCGATTAACCACTACAGGTTTACCCTGTACGTGATTTTGCAAGCCATTTGCACTTGGGGTCTAATTTTGATCACATTGAAACTCATTTTTACCAAAAAGAAGGATCTAGAATGTTCTTGAAAATTGGTTATTTCAATTTTCCCTCCAAATTCCCATGCCTAGTTCCAAACCAATTTTCCAATCCAAATTCACATTCATTTTTTCACTATCACTTCATATTTGATTTCAATTCTCTCTCAATTCTCAAAATTCCCTCCATAACCAAAACTCATTCAAAGCTCTTTTTCATTAGGATTCATTAATTTTTCATTGAAATCAATGGATTCTTGAGAATAAACCTTCATCCATCCTCATCCTTGGATCAATTTTCATTATCAATTTTCGTGCAAATTGAGATCTGATTTTGGAGCTTGAGTTGGAAGTGATTATTCGAAGCGTTTCGACTCGAATTTGGTGGATCTTCGTTCGTACAACCACAATTGGCTTGGATCTCGAAGTTTTCCGGGTTTCTATTATTCGATCTACTCAACTCAATTGATCAACACTAACCAAAGCAAATATCTGCTTCGAAGGTTGGAGATTGTAGATCCATAACTGTTTTTGAGCTTATTTGCATTTCCATGATGATTTTCATATTCGATTGAATTTTGTGAATCCCGATCCATGTGAATTGCAATTGTGCTATGTAGACATGTTTGCATGTCTATTGGTTTCCTGTTTGCAGGTGTAATTTCGTGCTTATTTGATAAGCTGATCTGTTTGATCACTTGATTAAGTGATTTTGTGCATTAAGTGCTTTTTCTGTTTGCTGTTTTTCACTTATGGTACAATGTTAACCGGTTAACGTATATGGTTAACCGGTTAACCAATTCAAATATTCAAATATTTCAAAGGTTTCAGGGTGATAATTGGTTAACGCCTGGTGTGAACCGATTAACACCTACAAATTTCCAGATTTTCACTTGTTTTACATAGGTTAACTGATTAACAGTATGTGTTAACCGATTAACACTACACCAGAATGCCATGTTTGTTGTTTTGTTTGCATGTTCGCATACCGGTTCGATTCGAATCATCATAGATCAGTGTGAGGCATTAGGATTGAATTGTTTTGAATAATTATCACTGTTTGTGGTTGATTAATCATGATGTTGTTGATATGTATGATCATTTTCCATTTGTTACATGCTTATATATGTGGTTCGAATCGATCATTAGTTTGCATGTCTAATTGCTTGCCTTTCTCGCTTTTCTACACGTGTTTGCATCATTCTTGCATTGCTGTTGAGGTCGAGACGCGCTTGTGGCGGCTGCTGCCCCACACACTTTTCCTCCCTCCCACCATTCTAATTGTGCATTTTTGTATTTGCATTTTCTCTACTTGTGATTGATTCTTCCTTTTTTCTTCTTGTGCTTTCTTGCCATGATCCCCATAGGATTCCTAGTCCCTCCATTTAGGACGGGAGTAGGAGAGACATTAGGCGTTCAATCCAAGTATGCTAACATTAGGGTAGATGTTTCCCCCTTTCATCCAAACTTTAGGATCACTTTGCATGACAACGTTAGGGTCGAGTTTCCCTTAGACCTTCCGTGCGTCTTCTCTTCTCATCTTCATACAATTCTAACGCACTTAATAAAGATAATGGACATTGTGTCATGAGCCTTATACTTGGGAAATGGTGATTGAGGGGCTTCTCCTCAATTACCTAGAGTGTTTAGTATACGTCCTTAGGACGAAATGCGACGCATTCGATCCTAGGTTCTAGACTTTAGTACAACATACATTACAAACACTCAAATTCAAAACACTTCTTCCGAGAAAAAACCCAAAACAAATTCAAACCTTTTTTCCTTCGGGATTAATCAAACTTCTTTTTCAGAAAAGAGTGTTGGAAAACTTCGGTTCTACCGCAAACAGGCTTTGTCCCTAACTGCTGGAACGGATGTTTAACTTTACTCGGTTAAAACACTTAATCAACCTGTGGTTTCGTGTCAGCCTGAACTACGTCTGCTCTGATCTTTCATGCCAGATGAAAGTACGTAGGCACAAGACGCAATGTCTTGGTGAGCAACCTTCCCCCTTCTCCCCCGTAGTTATCCGAACTACATTGACTCTGACTTTCCCATTGCACGAGGGAATACATAGGCACATAGCAGCGACGCTCTGCTGAGTCTCTTTCTTTTCTTTTTGTCTGCAAGCCTGTAGCGTAGATAGATAAATAACCCTTTTAGATAGCAAACAAGCGTGGATCCCGTCGAGTACAACGAACGTGAGGGGTGTTAATACCTTCCCCTGACGTAACTGACTCCGGAACCCAGGACTTGGTTGCGATGACCTCGTCTTTTCCTTTTCGTCAGGTTTTTCCGATCGTTTCCTTTCCCTCTCTTTGGGATAAATAACGAGAGGTGGCGACTCTTCTGTTTTCCGCCGGTTGTTTTTCGCAGTTGCGACACATATGGCCCCTTGTAATTGGGAGTCCATTTGCCCCTGTGATCTGTCTGTGGAGGGAGAATCCTTCTCAATACCAGATCGCCTGTCTGAAAGCTTCGAGGGCGCACCTTCTTATCAAAAGCTTTCTTCATCCGACTATGATACATCTGACCATAGCAACGGATGCCAGTCTCTTCTCATCCATCAAGATGAGCTAATTCAATCTGTTTCTTACCCATTCTGCCTCATCAAGCTTGACGTCAACCAGAACACTCAAAGAAGGAATCTCGACCTCCAATGGTAGGAAAACTTCCATACCATACACTAGAGAGAAAGGAGTTGCCCCTGTTGAAGTATGCACCATAGTACAATATCTATGCAAAGCAAAGGGAAACATCTCGTTCCAATCCTTATAGGTTACAACCATCTTTTGCACTATCTTCTTGATATTCTTGTTGGCCGCCTCAACAATTACATTCATCTTCGGACGATAGGGAGAAAAGTTGTGATGCTCAATTTTGAAACTCTAGCACAGTTCCTTCATCATCTTGTTATTCAAGTTCGAACCATTATCAGTAATAATTCTTTCAGGCACTCCGTAACGACAGATGATGTCCTTCTTGATAAACCGGGCTACCACTTGTTTGGTGACATTAGCATAGGAAGCTGCTTCAACCCACTTGGTAAAATAGTCAATTGCTACCAAGATGAAGCAATGTCCATTGGATGCAGTTGGCTCAATCTTGCCAATCATGTCAATGCCCCACATGGAAAAGGGCCAAGGCGACGCCATGACGTTCAGAGGACTCAGCGGCACATGAATCTTATCGGCATAAATATGGAATTTATGGCATTTCTTTGCATGCTTGAAGCAATCCGACTCCATAGTCAACCAATAATACCCTGCTCTTAACAGCTTTCGAGACATGGCGTGCCCGCCGGCGTGTGTACCAAAGGCACCCTCATGGACCTCTTCCATAAGCAGACTTGCTTCTTTCTCGTCCACGTATCTCAATAGTACCAAGTCAAAATTCATCTGGTAGAGTACACCATCTTGGTTCAGATAGAAATTTCTAGACAACCTCCTCAAGGTCTTCTTATCCTGGGTCGACGTCCCTGGCGGATACTCTTGGTTCTTGAGAAAATTCTGGATGTCATAATACCATGGTTTGCCATCAGAGGCTTCCTCTATTGTGAATACAAATACCAACCTATCAAGGCGCGAGATGACTATTCTCGGAGTATCATTCCAGAAGTTCACCTTATACATTGAGGATAACATCGTCAGAGCATCTGCCATCTGATTCTCCGCTCTCGGCATGTGGTGAAACTCTACCCAATCAAAGAAAGGTAACAGCCTCCTTGCATAGTTCATGTAAGGAATCAGATTAGGCTGTCGGGTCTCCCATTCTCCCTTGATCTGATTAACAACTAGCGATGTATCGCCGTACACGTCTAGATTCTTGATCCTCATATCAATGGCTTCTTCCGACCCCATAATGCACGCTTCGTATTCGGCTTCATTATTGGTGCAAGGAAATGTTAACCTGGCAGTGAACGGGATATGAGAGCCATGAGAAGTCATGATAATTGCTCCAATTCCACTACCATATGAGTTAACAGCACCGTTAAATATCATCTGCCATTGGGAACCTTTCTCCGGACCTTCATCGAGTAATGGCTCATCGCAATCCTTCATTTTTAAGAACATGATGTCTTCATCGGGAAATTCAAACCTCATCGGTTGGTAATCATCAATCGGTTGTTCAACAAGATATTCCGACAGAACACTCCCTTTGATAGCCTTCTGGGAGACGTACTGAATATCGTATTCTGTCAGGACCATCTGCCACCTGGCAATCCTTCCTGAAAGTGCTTTTTCTTTAAAAACGTACTTAATCGGATCCATCTTCGAAATCAGCATGGTTGTATGGTTTAGCATATACTGTCTTAGGCGTTTGGCAGCCCAAGCGAGTGCGCAGCACATTTTTTCTAACATTGAGTACCTGGACTCACAATCTGTGAACTTTTTACTTAAGTAGTATATGGCATGCTCTTTTCTTCCAGTCTCGTCATGTTGACCGAGAACACAACCCATGCTATTCTCAAGAACCGTTAAATAAATTATCAATGGTCTTCTAGCTACTGGATGTATCAGTATCGAAGGTTCTTGCAAATACTCTTTTATTTTATCAAATGCTCTTTGGCAATTTTCATTTCAGACGACCGCCTGATCTTTCTTCAACAATTTGAACATGGGTTCACACGTGGCTGTGAGATGAGATATGAACCTAGCAATGTAGTTCAATCTACCCAAGAAACCACAAACCTCTTTCTCTGTTTTCGGCACTGGCATATCTTGAATTGCTTTTATCTTTGCCAGATCGACCTCAATTCCTTTTTCACTGACAATGAACCCCAGCAACTTTCCTGACCGTACACCAAAAGTGCACTTGTTCGGATTCAACCTCAGTCATAATTTCCTTAGCCTCTCAAACAGCTTCAACATATTCATCAGATGTTCCTCCTCCGTCTGTCACTTTGCAATCATGTCATCAACATAAACTTCGATCTCATGATGAATCATATCATGAAAGAGCGTCACCATTGCCCGCTGATAGGTTGCCCCTGCGTTCTTTAACCCAAAAGGCATCACCTTATAACAAAAAGTCCCCCACAGTGTGATAAAAGTTGTTTTCTTCATATCCTCTGGCGCCATTTTAATCTGATTATATCCGAAAAAGCCGTCCATGAAGGAAAACATCGAATACTGCGCAGTATTATCAACCAATACGTCAATGTGGAGGAGCGGGAAATCATCCTTCAGGCTCGCTTTATTCAAGTCTCTGTAATCAACACACATCCTTACCTCACCGTCCTTCTTAGGTACATGTACGATGTTAGAGACCCATGGAGGGTAATTTGTCAAGGCGAGAAATCATGTGTCCAACTGCTTATGAACCTCTTCTTTGATTTTTACCGCCATATCTGGTCAAGTCCTTCTAAGCTTCTGCTTAATAGGCGGACACTCTTCATGCAAAGGCAAGCGATGAACCACAACATCTGTGTCAAGACCGGGCATATCTTCGTATGACCAAGCAAAGATATCACTATACTCTCTGAGCATTTCAACCAATCTTTGCTTGACATCACTCTGCAATGCGGGCCCTATCCTGACTTCTCTTCTGGCTTCCTCAGTACCCAAGTTGACGACCTCAATTTCCTCCTGATGAGGCAGAATGACTTTCTCTTCCTATTTCAGTAGCCTGACGAGCTCTTCAGGTAGGTCTTCATCTTCATCAATCTCTTCTTCGGCTTGAAAGATTGGATTATCAAAGTCAAAGAGAGTCATAAATGGTTCTGGAGCGGTGGCATCTACAATATGAAACCTGCAATGATAATGATTTAATGCTTAAAATGATATGCAAACAAGCACAAACCACATTGCCATTTTATTGTTAAAAATAAAATAAGAAAAACAGAGATCACAATATTCGAATGCAAGAAAACGCCCTTTGATTAATTGATAAAACGATTGTTCAACATAAAAGATTAGGCCCTGCATACAAAGACCACTATGCTCCGGGTAGAGTATAGGGCTACTGATAATCGAGAAAACAAATCATTACTCTTTTGCCGTCACTTGGATGACTTCTTTGACAGTCCAGTTGTTTAGGCTATGTCCAAGAGTACACGGCCGAACCCGTGTATCCATGTTGCAATCACTGTCACCTTCTTCATCTGATACATCATTAATCTGCTCAAAGATCACCCCACCGCAGTTGAACTGGACAGGTCCCTTATAGCGCGACGCGCTCTACGAGGAGGGAGATGAGCTGTATCCCAATCCGAATTTGTCTTGCTTGTTGGGGATGTTCAAAACTTGGCCCCAACCCTGAGATGCCCCAGCTTTCACCATGGCCTGTGCTTCTTTAAAGGATGACATGGTAACTTCAGGTGCTTTGGCCACAACTGATGTTTTCTCCTTGATCTGTATAGTCTCAAAAGCCTGACATAACGTCTCGTGGATCTCACCGTCAACTTCGACATATTTGAACAAAGACAAATGACTTATCATAATGTCTTCTTCCCCACAAACAGTAACAACACTGCCACCCACCATATATTTCAATTTTTGGTGCAACGTTGATGTTACGATGCCTGCCGAATGGATCCAGGGTCGTCCTAACAGGTAGCTATAAGCTGGCTGAATATCCATGATATAAAACACAACGTCAAACACTTCAGGACCGACCTGGATTGGCAAAGTCAATTCCCCTAACACGGACCTTCTAGTCCCGTCAAAAGCTCGAACCACCAAGTCACTTGGGGTGCACATTATCCCTCGGGTATCTAGCTTCATTAAAGCCTTCTTGGATAGTACATTCAGTGATGACCCAGTATCCACTAACACGTGCGACATTACAGACCCTCTGCATTTGATTGAGATATGCAGCGCCAAATTATGATTTCGTCCCTTGGGCATCAAATCCAAATCAGTAAAGCCTAGCCCATTACCAGCATTAACGTGTGCCACTAATCCTTCGAGCTGATTCACAGATATCTCCTGTGGCACGTATGCGGTATTAAAGATTCTTAAAAGAGCATTTCTGTGTGCCTCAGAGCACAACATCAATGACAGAATGGAGATCTTTGATGGAGTTTGCTGTAAATGATCTACGATCTTGTAGTCACTCTTCCTAATCAAGCACATGAACTCTTCTGCCTCCTTCAATAAGGACTCCTTCTCACCAGCCTCAGAACTCTCTTCAACCAACGCTTTATCTTTACCCTTGTCAGATTTTTCAGCACTCGCCTCAAGAGGTGAAAATATTCTTCCACTCCGGGTTATTCCACCAGCCCCTACCAGATTGTCGACAAAATCCAACGATGAACCCTTCAGTTCCTGGTTCTGCCCATTACAGTAGACTTCAACTCTGTAATTCCAAGGAATTGCCTTAGTGCTCTCATGTGGTACGGGTCCAGCTTTAGTAATAATGATGGTTGGCGGCCTTGGAGGCGCATAAATAGTGATAGTCTTGTATGGAATCGAAATTGTCACAATTTCATTCTTTTCTTCATCAACTATTTTCTCCCCTTTCTTCTTTGACACTTTGTCAAATTGTAGAATACCATCATTCATCAGCTTCTGAATATGATTCTTCAACTTCTCACACCCCTCAAGATGGATCAAACACTCTGCACAAGCTTTATCACACCCAACGAATATTCCTCCACTCAATAATTTGTCTTTCACGAAACTCAACAGCGTCTTCAACTCTTCGACATTAGCTACCAAATTCAAACCCTCATCCTCAATAATGGCACTAACCCCAGCTGCCCCATGATTAGGCATGGGATTCTGCACGACATTGGGCGTATCGTGAGAAAAGTTAATGGCTTTGCTATCTATAAGATCTTGCACCTTATGCTTAAATGCTTTACAATTGTCGATGTTGTGTCCTAGAGCACCAGAATGAAAATCGCACCGGGCGTTAACATCATACCCTGGAGGTGGTGGGCCGGTTAAAGGAGCCAACGTCCTTTTCTAGACTAACTGCAACTGCATCAAATGTTGTAGTAATTGGGTAAGGCATCGGTGGTGCATCGAAGTGTCTGTTCACAGTCCTTCTGCGATCCTGAAACTGCCTTGGCGCATAGTTCTGTTGGTTCTGCTATTGTTATTGTTGTTGTGGTTGTGGTAATGCAGGTATGGTAATACTTGCAACCTGAGGTTACTGTTGACGGTATTGACGCTGATTTCTGTTTCTTCCCCGAAAACTAGATATTGCATTGCTTTCTCCCTCCCTCTTTTTATTGCCAAAAGCCTTTCTCCCTCCACCAGATGTGGATCCTTCACCAGCTTGAATTTTGCCTAATTTGATTCTGTTCTCGACTCTTTCTCCTGTAATGATCAGATCAGAAAAACCACCCGACATGTTGCTAATCAGCTTCTCATAATGCACCCCCAGTAACATGGCAACAAACATGTCTATCAACTCCCTCTCCATCATAGGCGGTTGCACTGTAGCTGCCAATTCACGCCACCTTTGGGCGTATTCTTTGAAACCTTCATTATTTCTTTGGGATAAGTTCTGCAATTAGACCCTGTTCAGTGCTAGATCACTGTTGTATTGGTAATGCTTACCAAAAGCTTCAGCTAAATCCCTCCAGCTTCAGATGTTGACTGGTTCTAGCCCCATGTACCATTCTAGAGATGAATCAGAGAGACTGTCCTGGAAAAAGTGCATAAGCAGCTTCTCATCGTCAGAATAGGCGGACATCTTGCAGTAGTAATAACGAAGGTGAACCCTTGGACAGGTTTTCCCCTTATACTTATCAAATTCCGGGACTTTGAACTTCAGAGGAACCTTCAAATCTGGAATCAGCCCCAAATTTGCCATATCCAACAGTTGCGGTGAGAATCGTGATACCAAGCTATTGATTAACTTGAATCTTAATTCTTAAATTCACAACCGAACTTTAATTTATCTAAAGTAAAGGTTTAAAGAAAGAAAGAACCTTTTGCGCGATGTTACAACAATGCTAAGAGATTTGGGGATCGAGGGTTGGTTATGCCTAGGGTAGGTATTTCACATCCTAAACATCTGTAGTACTCTACAAGAACCTTTTGTTTGTTTGCATGCTAATACTTGCTAAATGTTTGCTATGGATTGGGGTTGGGTAAAAAGGTGTAGGTGAAGACCTAAAGATAGTTTCTAAGTTTGCTTGCAAAGACATCGCGCCCTCTGCCTACATATCCTTACTAGGATAGAATCAGAGCAATCGTAGTTCACCTCACTAGGGATGAAGAACACTTGATTATGATCAAGGTTCAAATGGGAACAAACATTACAATGCTTGTGTAAAGTTTAAGAAAACTCTCTAGATCTACATTGAACACTCAAGGAAGGGGAGTAAGTAATCATCTCCATGATTCTTACATAGAGTTAACAAACTCTATCTTAAGTTCTAATCGAAGGAGCACTCCAAACAAAGGGTAAGCTTTTTAGACTTAAGCAACGTCTAATGGATAGGTTCTAACTTAACTAAGTGTATAGATGACTTTACAAAGTCAAGGGAGGGTAATGAGCTATCTATGACCCACAGGTCAATAGAGAGACTGTTGCAGTGAAAATCAGATATCAAGCTATTATATTAACTTGAATCTTAATTCTTTTACAACCGAACTTTTATTTATCCAAAGGAAAGGTCTAAAGAAAGAAAAACCCTTTTCGCGATGTAACGACAACGCTAAGAGATTCGGGGATCGGGGGTTGATTATACCTAAGGAAGGTGTTAGCACCCTAAGCATCTGTAGTACTCTACAGGAACCTTTTGTTTGATTGTTTGCTAAGTTTGTGAATGTTTGCTATGGTTTGGGGTTAGGATAAGGGATAGGTAAAGACCTAGATGGTTCTCTAAGTTTGCTCGCAAAGACATCGCATCTTCTGCCTACGTATCCTAACTAGGATAGAATCAGAGCAATCGTAGTTCACCTCACAAGGGATGAAGAACACTTGATTAGGATCAAGGTTCAAGGGGGAACAAACATGACAATGTTTGTGTGGAGTTTGACAAAACTCCCTAATCTAAATTGTAACACTCAAAAGGGGAAGTAAGAAATCATGACGATGATTCTTACATAGAGTTGACAAACTCTATCCTATGGTTCTAGTTGAAGAACACTCCTAGTACAGGTGGGTCTTTTAGACTTAAAGCAAAGTCTAATGGCTTCTAAACTAAGGTCAAAGTGACTTAACAAAGTCAAGGGATGGTGAATGAATTATTCATGACACAGGGGTCAATGGAAAGACCTTTCCTTTGGAAGGAGAGATGGGAGGTAACCTGGATGAGAGCTAACAAGCTTCATCACTTGGGGAAAGAAACATTAAGCAAAGTAATAACATGATGAAAATAGATGTATGGTGACAATCATTAAATGAACATGTTGAAGATAAACACAAGATATGCATTGATGACGATCAAAGCAACTATTTAAGCAAGGACTGCGAGAGCAGATCAAACTCAAGTAAATTCCTCAGAGGAAGCAAGATGAACATGGTAACAACCAAAATAAAATCCTAGCATGTTGAATAACATTAAGGAAAATAGGGTAAGCAAATATCATGTCATTCACAAGTATAACAAGAGAGAAATTCATCTGCATATGTGGCAACGGTTACAAAATGCACTTTAACTTGCAAGTAGTCCAAGAGGGATGAAAAATTAGGCAAACATGGAATTTAAAAATACTACATAAAAATAGACATAAAAACAAACATAATTCAAAAAGAATGGATTCAAAATGATTAAAAATGAGGGAGATATGATTTTTTGAAGTTTGGTTGAAAAATATTAAAAATTGACAAAAGGGTTGCCCTCCTTAGGGGTCGAACCCAGGTTCAGCTGGTACAAGGCGCTAAGGTGACAAGGTGACTACCACTGGGGTGGCTATACATCCGTTTGTAAATGCCACCCCATTAAAATATATGGGTAACATTCAAAACAGGCTGGGCACAAAACATGAATAAAACTTGGATTTGCGTTTTGATATGTAACTCAATCAATTCTCAATAGTTTTCAACAAACTTTAGGTCTAAATTGCATAGAAAATCAAAAGGAACATGATGGCACTGTTGGATTTTTGAAATTCCCACTCCATTTGAAAACACGATAGTGTGTGCTTTGTGAATATGTGAGATGCATTTTGGGATGAAGTTCATATACCAACCAATTTTCAATCAATGTAATCATGTACACACACCACATAAATGATAATGAGTGAATCTAAACCACCTTTATGGATCAAAACAGTCTGAGATGAGAAATGATGTGTAAGTTGCACAACTGTCATGAGAAATGCAAGTTGATGTCCAGTTTTAGTTCCAAACTTTTTCAGGTCAATTGAAACATACACACACCTCATAAAAATGCCAATGAATGATTTCCAACACAAATTTAGGTAAAAAACAAACAGTTGTGAAAAAATGTGTTCAAATTGCAAATTGTTGTGAATATGAGGCATGATGATGTCCAATTCAAGTTCTTGGCATACTTTGATCAAGGTAAGTATACATACACATCACATACATGGTACTGAGTATCATCAAACACAATGAAAAGCTCAAACAGGTCTGTCATGGAGAATTGCATATAAGCTGCAGTTTTATGCTTTGTGCATTCATGAAGATGTTCAAAATGGATTCTAGGCATGTTTAAACCAAATTAACTGCACACACAAGTCACATACATGAAGATAATTGTGTTCATGCTCCAAAATTAGTTAAACTTCAATCAGGACAGGTTTGGTATGGTTTAAGGCATATTGGCTTGGACAATGCATTTTGAAAGTGAAAATGTGTACCAGATGAAAACAAGCCATATAACTTATACCTACACCTCACAAACATGAAACTGAACATGCTCACACTCAAAAATTAGGCACAAAAGCAACTAGGCAAAGTTTGACATGTTGATGTGGTGCTAGAACTCTTTGTGGCAGCAGACAGTGCAGTATGTGGTTTTCAAAAAATAATGAAGCTTACATCAAGACAGAGATGTGCACATACCATATAAATACTCATGAGTGAATCCAAACACACATTTAGGTTTAAAACAAAATGCTATGAAAAAAAATGCTCAAGTTGCTAATGTCATGAACAGGATGCATAATGGTGTTCAGTTTCAATTTCATGCACATACAAGTTAACTAAGTCATGTACACAAGTCATATATGTGAAGATAAGTGTGTTCAAACATAAAATGGAGTTCAAATCATGCTGTAGTGAAAATTGGTTGTCAAGTTGCAAAGTTAGGTTGTGAAATGCATGAAGATGTTCAAATTCAATTCCAAGCATTTTTAGACTGAACTAATCATATACACACTACACATACATGATATTGAATGAGTTCAAACACAATTTGAAGCTAAGAGAGGACTGTCATGAAAAATGAGGGTTTGAGTTGCAAATTGGTATTATGATGCAACCATGAAAGAATGCAGTTCAACATCCTAAGCAAACTTTGATCAAGTTGATTTCACACACATATTGGATACATGATGTTGGATGAATTTGAGCACAAACTTAAACACCTCTAGGCCTGAGATCACAACTGGTGTGTTCATGACAGAATTTGATACAAGACATACACATGACACATTTTAACATGATGAACTCAAAATGCCAAAACATGAAATTATGGTGTAAAGAAAAGATGGAGTGTCTACATACCTCTAGTAGACTGTGTTGAGCAGGTTTGATCAATAAGAAATCTAGAGAAAACTTCAAATGCACCTAGCTTTGGAGATTTCTTCTTTTTGAAGCAAGAGTGCAAACTTCAAGACAGTTGGAGAAATAAACTCCACCAATGATCCTTAATACTTTAGACAGTTGAGAAATGATATATGTGAGGTGTTAGAGTGATTAGAACATCAAGCAAATGCCTAGAACAAGTTTTGACTGATTTTGTGCATTGTGGTCAAAGTAACTTGGTATGGAAGTTGACTTTTTGAATGAGGAGGTTTTTGAGTGGCTCAATGGTTGGAACACCTTCTATATCATATTTATGAGTTGTGGGGATGATGTTTGGTGAGTTTGAGTGTGGAGAAATGATTTTGGCAGCAATTGTACCAAGGCAGATTTTTGTGGTTTTTGGCAATTTTGTGATTTTGGGGAAAAGTGTGAAAGGGTGGGAGTTTGATCTTTCTATGGTTTTTAGAAGAGCTCTTGTCTATGTTATGAGGTGGGGAGTGCCTCTATTTATAGGCAAATGGGGGTAGTGGGCAGATTTGGAGATTTCCTTGTTAAGAAGGAAAGGTTTTCATTTTTTGAATCCAATCTCAAAAAGAGCTTTCTTGGCTGATAGGTAAGCTTAAGTCATGCTTCATGATGAGTTTGAAGTGGCTAAAACCAGGCTAGAAGGCATAGGTTGACGGCTGGTTCAGATTCTATTTTCCACCTCATGCTTGTCATTGATTTCAAATGCAAGTTGCAAGGCCACTTGCAAGTCCACTTGCAAACTTGGCTAATTCCATTTCCTCTGCATTTTCATTGTATTTCCATGCTACAAAGTCTCTAAATATCAGATAAAACATGTTTCAAAAGCTGATATTGGCCCAATTGATCAAAGGAATGAGTTTTGAAAGTTTGTCAATGTGGGACTCAAGTGTGAAAACACCATCTTGCCAAATCCATAACTCTCAGCTCACAAATCCTTTTGAGATGTTCTAGTATTATTTAGAAAGCCCTCAAATAGATCTAAAACATTCATGTTTTCATGAGTTTCAAATTCTCAAAGGAACTTGGCCAAAAGACCTCGCAAAGATGCTAAAAAAATGAGCTTAAAAGTGAAATTTTCTAAGTCCTTTTCCCTTCTCAAAATGAATTTGATCATAACTCCAAATCTATGCATTTTCTGATCATGGACCACTTAGGGACTTTTGTAGGATTTGTCAAGAGCTTTCTAATGAGCTTTGAACCAACTCAATTGGATGTGTGGTTAAGGAGTTATGGTTTAGCCTCTTTCAAAACCCTAATTTCCCGATTTTTCGATTACTTCCTCATCCTTGATCCAATGGTCATGAAAATTGATAGGCAAGTGCAAAATGACATAAGGAACATTTGTGATTAACACTTTGAAGTCCAATTCCTTAAATTTGAAGAGTTGACTTTTCGGTCAACCGTACGATCGATCGGTGACTACCGAGTCGCCCGTTGACACTCTGGACCTCCTCAGACTTTGATACTTCTTGAATGAACATTATTAAGCTATATGAACTTCATGGATAATAATCCCACCATTAAAACACCTTCCAACACCAAAGTCAAACTACAGTTGACTTTTACCGGTAAAAAAAAACCCTAATCGGGTGCCCTGAAATGCACTGTTCTTGATTCTGGGGTAACAACCTCAAATTGGATTCTCAATTGACATCATATGATACCCTTGATCTTGTTTCATGATTGAATTAGCCCAAGACTTTGATTGATCACAAACCCTGAAGCTTCGATTTGACTGTACAAAACCCTGATTCATCTGTAACTGGACAACGACAAACTTGCACTAGGTTAGGGTTAGATAATTCACGAGTATGCTCCTAAAATGATAATGAGAATCTAAGGGGTCAAAAATTGGGGTGCAACAGTTGTCCCTATTTTAATATCTTCACTAGATGGAACTGAGGGATGACAATCCTCGTAGAATCGCAGTGAAAACGTATTTAAATATAGAAAACCAAAAATTTTGTCCCTTAGATCCGATGATATGCAAAAGGACAGGTCATGACATGCCATGAATTCTAAATTATTCCTTATGATGCTTGGATGCAAGACATATGCAGAGGACAGAAAAACAAAACAACGAGTAACTACTCATGGGACCTGGTTATGTGGATCCAACACTGGGGGAAACCGAAGTATAACAATCAGTAGTTCAAACATGACTAGTGATAACTGAGAGGAAAATTTCACATGAGGATGCAAGAATTCCAATGAAGATGACAATCTCACTAGGGAAGAGCGAACACTCCACTGGGGAGAGGGATAGATTTCCACCAGGGAAAAAGAGGGATTTTATACTGGGGAAGCGAAGAACCATAGACGTGAACCTCACTGGGGATGATCAGATGAGGAACTTCCTATAGTGAAGAGTGCAAACAGGATCTTCAGTAATGGACTAGAAACAAGGACCAAACATACTGGGGATACTAGTGACGACCAGATCTCCGAGACTTGTCTGGGGAAAAAGGTTTCGCTGGGGATAATGATGTCGCCCAGTTTTAACAAATGGCTCAAAACAGTGCTAGTAACCACTAGACTTTCCGGAGGTAATGGTAACGACCAACCTGAGATAATGACAAATGAGGTTTCTCAAATCCAATCGGTAACATGTAAGATTTCGACTGGGGAAATTGGTGATGACCAAATTTCAAGCAACGCCAGTAACCACTGGACTTAAAGGAGATTGGTAACGACCAAGTCCGGGTACCAATGACGATTGGATTTTAAGTAGTGCCAGTTACGAATGGATTTTAAATGGAACATGGTGACGACCAGATCAGGGTATATCAACACTTGTGGTTATGAGAATACTGGCAAGCTACTAGGCTTCAGCTAGGGGGGGGTTGGTAACGACCAATCCAAAAGGTACCAATAACGATTGGATTTCAAATGACGCCAATTACGACTGGATTTCATGGGGAAGGTTGGTAACGACCAACAAGATATCGATGCAAATAGGACTTCGGACATCTGCCAATTACGACTGGACTTAAATGGAAAATCAACTAGTAACGACCAGACTTCACAGGGGATTTGCTAGTGACGACTAGACTTCAGAGGGAAAAAGTTGGTAACGACCAAACCAAAAAAATAATAACGAGTGAAGTTAAGACAATGCCAGTTACGACTGGACTTTAAAAGAAACACATGGTGACAACCAAAAGAATATCAATAACGATTGGATTTCAAACACTGCCAGTTACGACTGGATTTTAAAGGAAAAGGGTGGTGACGACCGAATCAACAGATACCAACGAGTGGAATTAAGACGATGCCAGTTAGGATTGGATTTAACAAGAAATATGGTGATGACCAAAAGAATACCAATAACGATTGGTTTCTAAAAACAATGCCAGTTACAACTGGACTTTAAACGGAAATTCGCTAGCAGTGATTAGACATTCACGGGGAATCGACAGATAGCACACCGAACCCAATAGACAAATGAATCACACTGAACCCAGGCTGAAGGGTGTATGTAGTCTTGAAAATAAACCCAATCCTAACAGGGGAACAAAGCTTTAAACAAGCTAATCAGAGATGACAAAGCAAATTCAAACAAATGCTCAGACATCCTCTACTGGGGACGAGTCTTCACATCATCATAAGAATTTCTTGAGAGATAGTCTTCAAGCTTTGATAGCCACACATGACCAAAGGAAAATCAGCAGTTCGACTTGCTTACACTTCATCAGGGAGGGCGATAGGATTGCGTATCAAAGTTTCTGCTGCCCTGAGGTCTCGGGGAAGTATGATTTTCCTCGACTCTTTTCCATGAGTTGAAGTTTTTACGTTTGTTAATCTTTTCAAGTTTTATCCAATAATTTGACCCCTATGCTTTCAAAATTATCATTGATCAACGAACAATATTTTGCATAACAAAGAAAATAAAGGAAATGGTAAATTTGCAAAAGAAAGAATGGCTCAAAATTGATTTTATTCAAGAATGAGATCTTGCGAATGAAAAAATTCCATAGAAGTTTTACAAGTGAAAAATGGGGACATGGACAAGGTTACATTGAATCCCATGACCAAACTATCCCTAAATACTAAAAAATAAAAAAATAAATAAAAAATAAATAAAAAAAACTCCCAAAAATCCTTGCTTCTGACGAGAGCGTTTGGAGTGACTTCTTGTAGGATCTTCTGCGGTAGCGACAACTCATCTGATGCAGTGAAACGCCTTTGTCCCTAACTTTTGCCTGGATCGCCCTTTCGGATTTTCGATCCACCGGGACGCTCATTTTTGCCTAAGCCTCCCTTTCAGGTTTTCAGCTTAGCGAGCTCTTATTTTTTTCTTTTTCTTTTTCTCTCTCTTCTTCTTTTTCTCAACCCTAACTTTTGCATAAGCCGCTCTTTTTGAGTTTTCGACTTATCGGGTTCTTTTAGGCGGAATATTTTCGTACTGCATCAGACTTCACTGGATGAGTAAGCTGCTCTCCATCCATGGTGGTGAGAATCAACGAGCCTCCTGAGAAGACTGTTTTCACAACAAACGGACCATCATAATTAGGCATCCATTTTCCCCGTGCATCTTTGTGAATTGGTAAAATCTTTTTGAGTACAAGCTCCCCTTCTCGGAATTCTCGGACACAAACTTTCTTGTCAAAAGCCCTCTTGATCCTTTTCCGATATAACTGACCATGACACATCGCAGACATGCGCTTCTCGTCAATAAGATTCAACTGATCAAACCTTTCCCTCACCCATTCTGCTTCTTCAAGCTTGGTTTCCATTATGACTCTCAAAGAAGGTATCTCGACCTCAATAGGAAGTACCGCATCCATCCCATATACCAAAGAGAAGGGGGTTGCCCCTGTTGAAGTGCGGACGGATGTTCTGTACCCATGCAAGGCAAATGGTAGCATCTCATGCCAATCTTTGTAAGTTTTCACCATCTTTTGCAAAATCTTTTTGATGTTTTTATTCGCAGCTTCTACAGCCCCATTCATCTTGGGACGATAAGGAGAGGAATTGTGATGCTCAATTTCGAAATCATCGCACAACTCCTTCATGATTTTGTTGTTCAAATTGGTACCATTGTCTGTTATGATTCGGCTCAGAATTCCGTAACGAAAGATAATTTCCTTCTTGATAAAACGGGCCACCACTTGTCGAGTGACATTAGTGTAGGATGCGGCCTCGACCCACTTTGTGAAATAATCAATAGCAACCAGAATAAATCGGTGTCCGTTAGAAGCTTTTGGCTCAATTGCCCCAATCATATTAATGCCCCACATAGAGAAAGGCCACGGTGATGACAACACATTTAGCAACGTCGGAGGTACATGCATCTTGTCCGCATAAATCTGAGACTTGTGACATTTCCTGGCATATTTAATACAGTCAGTTTCCAAAGTCAACCAGTAATAACCAACCCTCAAAATCTTTTTAGACATAGCATATCCATTGGCATGAGTGCCAAATACTCCTTCATGCACATCTTGCATTAACAAATCTGCTTCTCGTCTGTCGACACATCCAAGCAGGACCATGTCATGATTCCTTTTGTAAAGCACATCATTACTGAGAAAGAACTTGGATGCTAATCGTCTCAGAGTTTTCTTGTCAAGTGACGTAGCATCTACTGGATACTCTTGTTTGGACAGATAATTCTTTATGTCATGGAACCATGGCTTGTCATCAGTTTCTTCTTCAACCATCTGACAATAGGCGGGCTCAGTCTTTCGCTCAATTCGAATGAGAGTGGCATCATTGACATCCCTGACTTTCCACATTGAGGCTAACATGGCTAGGGCATCGGCAATGTGATTCTCAGATCTCGGAACATGCTTGAAAGTATAAGGGATCAAATTCTCATGTCTAGTCTCCCAGTCACCAGTAACTTGATAAATAACCAAAGCTGAATCCCCATTGACTTCAAGAAGCTTGATTTTGAGGTCGATAGCTGCTTCGAGGCCGAGAATGCATGCTTCATATTCGGCGATATTATTTGTGCAGTCAAAATCTAACCTGGTTGTGAATGGAGTGTAACCACCCTCCGGATTCATTAAAACGGCACCTACACCATGCCCACTGTAGTTGGAGGAACCATCAAACATAATTTTCCACCAAAGACTTGTCTGCGGACCTTCATCGGAACCTGGCTCTTCACAATCCTTTACCAACATAATGTCCTCATCTGGGAAATCAAATTTGAGAGACTCATAGTCTTCCACTGGTTGATCTGCAAGATATTCTGACAAAACACTACCCTTGATAGATTTCTGGGCTACATGCTGGATGTCGTATTCTGACAATAACATATGCCAACGGGAGAGCCTTCCAGTCTGAGCAGGCTTCAAAAATATACTTTATCGGATCCATTTTTGAAATCAACAAAGTGGTATGACAAATCATGTATTGCCTCAGGCGTCTAGCAGCCCATGCCAAAGCACAACAAGTTTTCTCCAGAAGTGAATATCGGCTTTCACAATCAGTAAACTTCTTACTCAAATAATAAATAGCATGTTCTTTTCGTCCGGACTCGTCCTGCTGACCTAACACACAACCCATTGAATTCTCAAGCACTGTCAAATACATGAAGAGAGGTCTTCCTGGAACAGGAGGTATCAAGATCGGAGGTTCTTGAAGGTAACCCTTGATTTTATCAAACGCTTGCTGGCAATCTGAATTCCAAACAATCGTCTGGTCCTTGCGTAACAATTTGAAGATGGGCTCGCAAGTAGGAGTCATATTGGAAATAAATCTGGATATGTAGTTCAATCTTCCAAGAAAACCTCTGACTTGCTTCTCAGTTTGTGGAGCTGGCATATCTTGAATAGCTCGGACTTTATCTGGATCCATCTCAATCCCTCGGTGACTGACAATGAAACCGAGTAACTTTCCAGATCTTACTCCAAAGGTGCACTTGGCTGGATTCAGTCTCAACTGATATTTTCTGAGTCTCTTAAATAATTTCAAAAGATGTTCCAAATGGTCCTCCTCACTTTGATATTTGGCTATCATGTCGTCAACGTATACCTCTATCTCCTTGTGCATCATGTCATGAAATAAAGCCACCATGGCTCTTTGATAAGTAGCACCTGCGTTCTTCAGACCGAAAGGCATAACTCTGTAACAATAAGTCCCCCACGGGGTAATGAAAGTAGTTTTTTCCATGTCATCGGGATCCATCTTAATCTGATTGTAACCGGAGAAACCATCCATAAATGAGAAAACTGCAAAACGAGTTGTATTATCCACCAATGTATCAATATGCGGCAAAGGGAAATCATCCTTCAGACTGGCCTTGTTTAGATCCCTGTAATCCCCACACATTATGACTTTCCCATCCTTTTTCGGTATAGGTACAATATTGGCCACCCATTCGGGGTATTTGGACACTGCTAAGAAACCGGCGTCAATCTGCTTTTTCACTTCATCTCGAATCTTAAGAGCCATGTCAGGTCTTGTTCTTCGGAGCTTTTGTTTAACCGGTGGGCATTCTGGTCGAAGCGGTAATTTGTGAACTACTATGTCAGTGTCTAAACTCGGCATATCTTGGTATGACCAAGCAAATACGTCCACATACTCTTTCAGAAGCTCTTCTAGTTGCTGCTTGACTTCTGCCCCTAGGGCTGCCCCAATCTTGACTTCTTTCTTGTCTTCTTCGGTGCCAAGATTAATGACTTCTACCTGTTCTTTGTAGGGTTAAAGCTCTGTGTACTCATAGTGTGCCCATTTTACCAGTTCATCAGGGATTTCAAAATCTTCGTCCTCATCTTCAGCTTGGTATATTGGTGAATCAAAGTCAGGAAGGAATGTAAGGTCATAGGATTCAACGGGTTTTAGAACATCACTGCACGTTGGAATGGCTTAATTTATTAAAACACACAAAGACAAATGCAACACACAAAAGAGAAAATTGTTTTGGGTTTTTTAAGATTTCCATTTTTCTTTTAAAATGAAAGTAAAAGCAGTAAAGGAAATAACACAAGGAAATTAATAAAATAGTTCATTTTTCATTGATTTTCTTGAAAGCACGGGGCCCTTACAAAACATTCCTATAGCCTTGGGCATGACTATGGAGATTCAAAACAACAACAAGAAAAGAAAGACAAACAAATTACTTTAACTTAGAAAAGACCATAGGAATCTCGATATCTTCCCAGTTGCTCAAAGCAGATTCGCCATGATACACTAATTGTTCAAGGTCTTCATCCTCAAAATCTTCTTCCACAACATTAACTTGGAATCCTCCGCTGATGAATACTTCTTGTATAGTCTTTGGGCGTCCTTTGTCGTGTATCGGTGCTTCATCATGAGTTGGTTTGTAACCCAAACCTTGGTGATCCATCCTTAGCTTCACGTCAATAACCTCTCCCCAACCTGCAGGAGTACCTTCTTCCAGCGTAGACTTGATGCTCTGAGCGGATGCAAAATACGGACCACTCTTAGCCACTATTTCCTCTAACATCACTGCATTAGCTATCTCGAGTGCCTGAAAGGAAGTTTCTAACGCACCTTCATCTGCCTCAATATACTTAAATGATGACAGATTGCTCACCATTAGGTCCTCTTCACCGTGTACAACCACTAACTTATCATTCACAACAAATTTCATTCTCTGATGCAATGTGGAAGCCACTGCCCCAGCCGCGTGAATCCACGGTCGTCCCAACAAACAACTATAAGTCGGGTTAATGTCCATGACTTGGAATGTAATATCGAACACATGAGGTCCTATCATGATTGGCAATTCTACCTCTCCCACAACCGTTCTTCTTGAACCGTCAAAAGCTTTTACAATCAATAACGTCGGTTTCATTTCTGCCCCTGCATATGCTAACCTTGCGAGCGACCTTGCGGGCAACACATTCAATGAGGATCCAGTGTCGACTAACACTCGTGCCATTGTGTCTTCTTGGCACCTGACAGATATGTGTAACGCACAGTTGTGATTGCGTCCTTCTTTTGGCAGCTTTGCATCACTAAACCTCAGGGTATTACATGTTGTAATGTTGGCTATTACTGAATTAAACTGGCCGAGAGTTATGTCTTTTGTCACATGTGCCTGCTTCAACACTTTTTGCAGAGCTTCTCTGTGAGCTGGAGAGTTCATCAAGAGAGACAAGATTGATATCTTCGATGGGGTTTGGTGAAGCTGATCAATAACCCTGTAATCATTTTTCCGAATAATCCTTAAGAATTCCTCGTCGTCTCCCTCATTACTTGGTACCTCTTTTTCTTTTGTCGCAGCAGGGGTAACCTCTTTTGGAGCGGCTACTATTATCTTTGGCTGATAGATTCGACCACTACGGGTCATCTTGCTTGTACCTGCAATATTTGTTACGTCCACTTGGTCATCTTTCACTGTCTCTTTCTGACTAACCTTCCCAGATCCTCAGTCTATCACAGTCATGTCATACTTCCATGGAACGGCCTTTGTGCTTTCAAAAGGAAACGGTATTGGTTTCTGAATAATAACCGGTTGAGTTTGATCGATAACCGACTTGTTGAAAACAGGCTTCATACTTTTGTTGGTCATTTTGAACATCGGAACTTTCTCACCTTTCTTTGGTAAATTAAAAACAGGCTCAATTACCAAAACTTCTTCTTTCTTCACCTTACTACACACTTGCAATACTCCATCATCAATCAATCTTTGTATATCTCCTCGTACCACATCACACCCTCTAGAATCACTAGAACATTCTTTACAATCATTATGGGTATCCTCTATCAATCCTGCTTTCAGTAGTTTCTCGTGAAGTAACCTTAACGGGGTCTTGATCTCTGACACACCTCAGACTATCCTTTCATCTGAAACTTCTTCTACAGCATTAACCCCTCCATGGTTCGGCAATGGATTACTTTTAACGTTTGGGGGTACATCATCAAAAGATAAGATCTTCTTTTCTATCAACTCCCTGATAAGATGTTTTAAAGCAAGACAACCTTCTAAATCATGACCTGCAACGCCTTCGTGAAAGGCACAATGAGCATTTAGATTATAGTGAGGAGATGTAGTGTCTGGATTTAACGGTCGCGTTGTTACCAATCCTTGTTGCACCAAGGAGGGGTACAACTCGGTGTAAGTCATCGGTATTTGAGGAAGTGGAGGTTTTGTTGTTGGTCTCCGATTCTGGTAGTTCTGTCTGGGTGCCTGAGCTCTAGGCTGATGATGTTGTTGATAGGGTGGAGTGTTAGGTGCTCGCTGATACCCTTGTCGAATTGGCTGATATACAGGTGCTGGTTGCACTGCCTGATAACCGGGAACAGGGTGATTAAAAGTCGGAGTTACAGCTGCCACATATGGTTGTTGGGCATACTGCAACGGATACATTGGTCGTTGTTGCTGGGATTGCTGAACATAACTTGCTTGAGGCTGCTGAACAAAACATTGCTGAGGTTGTTGAACATAACTTTGCTGATATTGTTGGTAAGGCGGTCTCCAGGTGCGACTCTTTCTTCCCACAGTTACTGCATTTGTCTCCCCTTCTTTCTTTTTATGAAAATTACTGCTGAACTTCTTGACATTGTTGTTACTAGAACTGCTGGAACCGCTAGCTACCTTTCCATTCTTCAATCCTAACTCAACTCTCACCCCTACTGCTACTATATCTGAGAAACTTGCGGTTACACTACTGATCATCTTCTCATAAAACTTTGGTCTCACTGTATCGACGAACCAATCTGTCAACTCTTTTTCACTCAAAGGAGGTTCCACCTGAGAGGCGGTTTCCCTCCACCGTTGTGCATATTCTTTGAAAGATTCTGAACTCTTCTGCGACATACTCAGTAATTGTCTTCTATCAGGGGCTAAATCCATATTGTACTTGTAATGTTTTACGAAAGCATCAGCCAAGTCTTGGAAACTGTGAATACGAGACAGATCCAGACCCAAATACCATTTAAAAGGAGCTCCTTTCAAACTATCTTGGAAACAGTGAATCATCAACTTATCATCTTCTACATGAGCGGCCATTCTTCGGTAATACATAATCAGATGCGTCCGAGGACAAGTAGCACCAGAATACTGATCAAAATTGGGAACCTTGAATTTTGGCGGAATTACCAATCCAGACACTAAGCACATATCTCTGGCATCAGTACCAAAGATGTCATTCCCTTCCATTGCTCTGACTTTCCTGCCTATGGTCTCTACACTTTCTTTCAACTTATCATGTCATCCAATCTCCTCTTCATACCCATCAAGACCTTCGTACATTTATGGAGGATTATGAAAAACAGGGCGCGCTTGAGTCTGAACGGAAGGCTGAGTGTAAGTAGGAATAGCTTGAGGAACTTCCGGCCCTAGGGGAACTGCTTGTTGGTTAACCGCTGGTGGAGGTACAAAGCCAGGGGGTAACCCATATGGTGGAACACTTGCAACAGTGACTGTCATTGGGATCGGCTCTACAGCTATGCCAGTGATTTCAGAAACAACAGTGGCTTGAGTGTCCAACTTTGCACGAATGACTTGTAAGGCTTCCATGATCTGCCCCATGCCTCCTCGTAGCTCTCCGAGTTCATTATCAATCCTGTCCACATCCAAATTCCGTCCTTCCATTCTTCAGCGAGCTTGGGCTCAGGTGTTGTATCGGTGTTGAGGATTCAGTGTGATTCTTTCTAGAGACAAGACAGCGAGATGAGACACAACACAAGAACATGCGCATGCAATGCTTATGAATGAAAAATGCAACAATGTAAAATTAATCATTCAAGGAATCCAAAGAAATATTTGCAAAAATTATAACAATGGGGAAATAAGCAAATTCAAAGTCTTCATAGATTAATAACTGAGAGTTTTACAACAATGATTCTGAAACTGAAATACAAGTCTTCAATACAGATACATGATGAAATAAAACGGAAGACAAAAGGATTTTAGATCTTCTGGTTGGAGGGCCCTTCGTCTTCGGGCTGACTTCTCTTTCCACCTTGACGGATCAACTCTTGAAGCTCTTCCTTCTCTTGCATAACCCTGAAATACTTATCCCTCCATGCCTTTCCTTCTTTTTCAGCTTTTGCCAAAGCAGCTTTCAATTATTCTACGAGAGTAGGTTTGGGTGAGTTAGGCTCAAAGCAAGTATAGAACATCTTCAACGCTGCTTCTTTTACCTATGATAAGTAAGATTCTGAAACAGTAGTGTCGTGGTAACCTAGGGCAGTTACTCCCCTCGTGTGGACATAACGCCAAGCATACACAATTTGAGCCCTGTAAGCGAGATTATTCCCCTCTTCAATGTAGAAGCTTCTCAAAAAGTCCTGGTCTGGTTCATTCTCCATTGGGTGCCCCAACTGGCGACGAGCTAAAATAGGATTATAACTGATGCAACCATTAACGCTGATGAGCGGTACATTCGGGAAATCTCCACAGCTTTGGATCATAGCAATCCCCCCATACCTAGGGTCATACCACTTAATATCTGAATGTTTGAGTAACAACAGTTTTTTCAACCCATGAGAGCCCATTTTGCTTATCCCAGAGGGCTGGAATTTTTGGCAAGTGCGAAATAAACCACTTGTGCAAGAGAACGGTGCAACACTCAATCTGACCAACTCCATAACGGTTCCTACGGTGGATGGAAAAGTACACATTAGCCAACAAAGTAGGTACAGGATTCTTGATTAAGAAAAGGTTAATTGCATTTGCATCCACAAAATCATTAGCAGTCGGGAATAGGAACTGTCTGTAGATTAGTAAAACCAAGATGGCCTCAAATGCTTCAGAATTTTTCGACACGGCATAACCTTGAGATTTTTCATACAGGAACATAGCTGGAAATCCATACAACCCTCCCTTAGCAATCATATGAGATCGTACCTCGTCCACCTCCAAATACGCGGCCTCTGCAACTGCTCTTTCGTTAGGAGTCCCTTCTCTTCCAGAAAATGGTCTGGGAATGATGCCTACTCCCATCAGGGCGGAATATTCTTCCAAGGTTGGTAGCAACTGATAATCTGGAAATGTGAAACAGTGATAGGTTGCATCATAGAACTGCACGAGTGCGGACAACATCTCTTCATATACTTGAACTTCAAGCAAAGACAACATATTCCCATACTTCTTTCTGAATGCCTCGGGGTCTTCTACTAAACTTCCCAGTTTCTTCAAGTTCTCCAATTTTGGTCTTCGGAACACAACCTCTACTTTCTTTCCAGAATCCATCCTATAATATCTGCAAAACAATCTTTAGTTCCTTGAATGATTAATTAATGAGAATGCAAATGCAAAAGTTATATGGAACTCAGATCAAAACATCATTTCATTTCATTGATTTTTAAGTCTTTGAATTACAAAGTAGTACATCTTACAAAAATTCCTAAACATAGAGCTAAAGATATTCTAAAAAAAGTCCTTTTTTGCTTTGATATTCTTGAGTTCTTCTTCTATCTGCGTCTTCTCAAGAATGAGCTTGTCCACCATTAACTTCCATGGAGTTGACTGATGGCTGGAATAAAATAAATCTTCCTGCGCCTTCCTCTTCTTACAAGCAATCATTTCTTCATCCTTCCACTGAAGTTGTCTACGGAGTTCATTATTTTCTTCCACGGCCACTTGGTATTTGTATCTCCAGGCTACTTCAGTTTGTTGTGATTTTCTCAAAGCAATCTTCAACTTCTCCTCTTCAAACATAAAGATCAATGGGGGTTCTTCCTTCAAAACCATGGGTTCCTGCTGAGGATAAGGCATCTTCAGCTGAATCGCTCTCTTTCGGACCCATTGGAGATAAGGCTCGAGAGAGATGCAATTAGGTTTCCCTAAATCTTCCTTTCCTTTATTATGCACATGACCCCAAGCTTTTAGGATCTCTTTTCTTAATTCTGATTCTCCCTTAAAGAAAATATTCTCCACATGAGCGCTATTGGGTTTGTCCTTTAAAGGATATCCAAGCTGTCGGCGAGCGAGAACAGGTTTGTAACTGATTCCTCCATTTGTACCAAGAAGAGGTACGTTACCAAAACTTCCACAATTGTCAATGATCTTTATCCTATCGTAATTACGACTGTACCAATTAATATCAGAGTGAGTGAGAGCCATAACCTTCTGAGACCACCAACCTTCCTTCCAAAAAGCATGAGCCTTCGGTAAGTGAGAAATAAACCACTTGTATAGTAAGGGGACACAACAGGTAACCATTCCTCCCTTATGCAAATTCCTCAAGTGAACAGAATGATAGGCGTCAGCTAATAAAGTAGGCACATGGTTTTTCTTCAAGAAAATCTTAATGGCACTGAGATCCACAAAATTATCAAAACTTGGAAACAAGAAGATCCCATAGATGAGCAAGGCAAGGATAACCTCAAATGCATCCATACTCAAGTGATCAGCATAGTATTGGGCTTTCCCAACCAAGAACTCTGCAGTCAAACCAAATACTCCTCCTTTAGTAACCATATTTTTCTGAATATCCACCAATCCCAAACGTGTAGCTTTAGAAATTTCTTCCTCCTTAGGGTCCTTCTCCATGATTGGGAAAGGAGACTCGTCAAGAATGGGTAACCCAACCAAGCAAGAATATTCCTCAAGTGTAGGTACCATCTGATAATCAGGAAAAGTGAAACAATGGTAGAGCGGATCATAAAACTGGAGAAGTATGGAGAGAAGTCCCAGATCCATCTTCTTCTTTACCCTCAACAATGACAATAAGTTCCCATACCTGCTCTTGAATCCTTCTAGATCTGTTATCAAAGTGCTCAACCTCTCTATGTCATCCAAGTTAGGACTTTTGTAAGTGTACTTCATAGTTTTCTTTTTTCCACTATCCATGATGATCCTAATGTTTACAAACAAAAAGCCTGAGTTCCATGAAACTTTATGACATGATGTTCATGAATGCATGAATGCACAAATTCACATATACACATGGGTAAACAGATAAAGGTTTTGGTTTGGAGAACATGAGCATGGGGCCAAGGTCTACCCATCCAAAAAGTATGTACTAGGGCTTTTCAAAACTGTAAAGCAGGGTTCTAAAGAGGTTCCCAGAGTCCTCAACCCATCTTTCGGATATTATCAATTTCCCAAATACTTGGTGGTCGACAATATTCTCAAGAGAGTCTCGTCTAAGTGTAGTATCGCGTATCAACTATTTCAGAATTACTTCCTTATAGCCATCGCACCACATCCTAATACAGCCATAGTGGAGGAAAAGGTAATCTAAAAGTTCTCAGTATCACAGGCTCCCATGTAGAAAGTAACACTGTTTTCACGAATACTCGATCAACAATACTAACTCTCAGAAGGGCCTCTACTGAGCGGTGGTTTTCTCAAGTCAGCTTGGTCGGGAATCAACTCCCTATAAGCCTTCTTGAATGTACCACCATCCTATCATAAGCACGCTTTACACACGGGTATAGTGTTGTCTCACCACTCAAGGTTCCCAAGATCCAACAGGGCTCATATGTACATATTTACAAGTATTCACAAATATAGCAAGTAATCAAACAAGATAGGCTAAACCCTCAAAACATACGTCCCTAGTGAAGTCGCCATTTCTGTTGCGGTGAAAATCGGATATCAAGCTATTATATTAACTTGAATCTTAATTCTTTTACAACCGAACTTTAATTTATCCAAAGGAAAGGTCTAAAGAAAGAAAAACCCTTTTCGTGATGTAACGACAACGCTAAGAGATTCGGGGATCGGGGGTTGATTATACCTAGGGAAGGTGTTAGCACCCTAAGCATCTGTAGTACTCTACAGGAACCTTTTGTTTGATTGTTTGCTAAGTTTGTGAATGTTTGCTATGGTTTGGGGTTAGGATAAGGGATAGGTAAAGACCTAGATGGTTCTCTAAGTTTGCTCGCAAAGACATCGCATCTTCTGCCTACGTATCCTAACTAGGATAGAATCAGAGCAATCGTAGTTCACCTCACAAGGGATGAAGAACACTTGATTAGGATCAAGGTTCAAGGGGGAACAAACATGACAATGTTTGTGTGGAGTTTGACAAAACTCCCTAATCTAAATTGTAACACTCAAAAGGGGAAGTAAGAAATCATGACGATGATTCTTACATAGAGTTGACAAACTCTATCCTATGGTTCTAGTTGAAGAACACTCCTAGTACAGGTGGGTCTTTTAGACTTAAAGCAAAGTCTAATGGCTTCTAAACTAAGGTCAAAGTGACTTAACAAAGTCAAGGGATGGTGAATGAATTATTCATGACACAGGGGTCAATGGAAAGACCTTTCCTTTGGAAGGAGAGAGGGGTGGTAACCTGGATGAGAGCTAACAAGCTTCATCACTTGGGGAAAGAAACATTAAGCGAAGTAATAACATGATGAAAATAGGTGTATGGTGACAATCATTAAATGAACATGTTGAAGATAAACACAAGATATGCATTGATGACGATCAAAGCAACTGTTTAAGCAAGGACTACGATAGCAGATCAAACTCAAGTAAATTCCTCAGAGGAAGCAAGATGAACATGGTAACAACCAAAATAAAATCCTAGAATGTTGACTAAAATTAAGGAAAAGAGGGTAAGCAAATATCATGTCATTCACAAGTATAACAAGAGAGAAATTCATCTGCATATGCGGCAACGGTTACAAAATGCACTTTAACTTGCAAGTAGTCAAAAGGGATGAAAAGTTAGGCAAACATGGAATTTAAAAATACTACATAAAAAAACATAATGCAAAAAGAATGGATGCAAAATGATTAAAAATGAGGGAGATATGATTTTTTGAAGTTTGGTTGAAAAATATCAAAAATTGACAAAAGGGTTGCCCTCCTCAGGGGTCGAACCCAGGTTCAGCTGGTACAAGGCGCTAAGGTGACAAGGTGACTACCACTGGGGTGGCTATACATCAGTTTGTAAATGCCACCCCATTAAAATATATGGGTAACATTCAAAACAGGCTGGGCACAAAACTTGAATAAAACTTGGATTTGCGTTTTGATATGTAACTCAATCAATTCTCAATAGTTTTCAACAAACTTTAGGTCTAAATTGCATAGAAAATCACAAGGAACATGATGGCACTGTTGGATTTTTGAAATTCCCACTCCATTTGAAAACCCGATAGTGTGTGCTTTGTGAATATGTGAGATGCATTTTGGGATGAAGTTCATATACCAGCCAATTTTCAATCAATGTAATCATGTACACACACCACATAAATGATAATGAGTGAATCTAAACCACCTTTATGGATCAAAACAGTCTGAGATGAGAAATGATGTGTAAGTTGCACAACTGTCATGAGAAATGCAAGTTGATGTCTAGTTTTAGTTCCAAACTTTTTCAGGTCAATTGAAACATACACACACCTCATAAAAATGCCAATGAATGATTTCCAACACAAATTTAGGTAAAAAACAAACAGTTGTGAAAAAATGTGTTCAAATTGCAAATTGTTGTGAATATGAGGCATGATGATGTCTAATTCAAGTTCTTGGCATACTTTGATCAAGGTAAGTATACATACACATCACATACATGGTACTGAGTGTCATAAAACAAAATGAAAAGCTCAAATAGGTCTGTCATGGAGAATTGCATATAAGCTGCAGTTTAATGCTTTGTACATTCATGAAGATGTTCAAAATGGATTCTAGGCATGTTTAAACCAAATTAACTGCACACACAAGTCACATACATGACGATAGTTGTGTTCATGCTCCAAAATTAGTTAAACTTCAATCAGGACAGGTATGGTATGGTTTAAGGCATATTGGCATGGACAATGCATTTTGAAAGTGAAAATGTGTACCAGATGAAAACAGGCCATATAACTTATACCTACACCTCACAAACATGAAACTGAACATGCTCACACTCAAAAATTAGGCACAAAAGCAACTAGGCAAAGTTTGACATGTTGATGTGGTGCTAGAACTGTTTGTGGCAGCAGACAGTGCAGTATGTGGTTTTCAAAAAATAATGAAGCTTACATCAAGACAGAGATGTGCACATACCATATAAATGCTCATGAGTGAATCCAAACAAACATTCAGGTTGAAAACAAAATGCTATGAAAAAAAATGCTCAAGTTGCTAATGTCATGAACAGGATGCATAATGGTGTTCAGTTTCAATTTCATGCACATACAAGTCAAGTAAGTCATGTACACAAGTCATATATGTGAAGATAAGTGTGTTCAAACATAAAATGGAGTTCAAATCATGCTGTAGTGAAAATTGGCTGTCAAGTTGCAAAGTTAGGTTGTGAAATGCATGAAGATGTTCAAATTCAATTCCAAACATTTTTAGACTGAACTAATCATATACACACTACACATACATGATATTGAATGAGTTCAAACACAATTTGAAGCTAAGAGAGGACTGTCATGAAAAATGAGGGTTTGAGTTGCAAATTGGTATTATGATGCAACCATGAAAGAATGCAGTTCAACATCCTAAGCAAACATTGATCAAGTTGATTTCCCACACATATTGGATACATGATGTTGGATGAATTTGAGCACAAACTTAAACACCTCTAGGCCTGAGATCACAACTGGTGTGTTCATGACAGAATTTGATACAAGACATACACATGACACATTTTAACATGATGAACTCAAAATGCCAAAACATGAAATTATGGTGTAAAGCAAAGATGGAGTGTCTACATACCTCTAGTAGACTGTGTTGAGCAGGTTTGATCAATAAGAAATCCAGAAAAAACTTCAAATACACCTAGCTTTGGAGATTTCTTCTTTTTGAAGCAAGAATGCAAACTTCAAGACAGTTGGAGAAATAAACTCCACCAATGATCCTTAATACTTTAGACAGTTGAGAAATGATATATGTGAGGTGTTAGAGTGATTAGAACATCAAGCAAATGCCTAGAACAAGTTTTGACTGATTTTGTGCATTGTGGTCAAAGTAACTTGGTATGGAAGTTGACTTTTTGAATGAGGAGGTTTTTGAGGGTTCAATGGTTGGAACACCTTCTATATCAGATTTATGAGTTGTGGGGATGATGTTTGGTGAGTTTGAGTATGGAGAAATGATTTTGGCAGCAATTGTACCAAGGCAGATTTATGTGGTTTTTGGCAATTTTGTGATTTTTGTGATTTTGGGGAAAAGTGTGAAAGGGTAGGAGTTTGACCTTTCTCAGGTTTTTAGAAGAGCTCTTGTCTATGGTATGAGGTGGGGAGTGCCTCTATTTATAGGCAAATGGGGGTAGTGGGCAGATTTGGAGATTTCCTTCTTAAGAAGGAAAGGTTTTCATTTTTTGAATCCAATCTCAAAAAGAGCTTTCTTGGCTGATAGGTAAGCTTAAGTCAGGCTTCATGATGAGTTTGAAGTGGCTAAAACCAGGCTAGAACGCATAGGTTGATGGCTGGTTCAGATTCTACTTTCCACCTCATGCTTGTCATTGATTTCAAATGCAAGTTGCAAGGCCACTTGCAAGTCCACTTGCAAACTTGGCTAATTTCATTTCCTCTGCATTTTCATTGTATTTCCATGCTACAAAGTCTCTACATATAAGATAAAACATGTTTCAAAATCTGAGATTGGCCCAATTGATCAAAGGAATGATTTTTGAAAGTTTGTCAATGTGGGACTCAAGTGTGAAAACACCATCTTGCCAAATCCATAAATCTCAGCTCATAAATCCTTTTGAGATGTTCTAGTATTCTTTAGAAATCCCTCAAACAGCTCTAAAACATTCATGTTTTCATGAGTTTCAAATTCTCAAAGGAACTTGGCCAAAAGACCTCTCAAAGTTGCTAAAAAAAATGAGCTTAAAAGTGAAATTTTCTAAGTCCTTTTCCCTTCTCAAAATGAATTTGATCATAACTCCAAATCTATGCATTTTCTGATCATGGACCACTTAGGGACTTTTGTAGGATTTGTCAAGAGCTTTCTAATGAGCTTTGAACCAACTCAATTGGATGTGTGGTTAAGGAGTTATGGTTTAGCCCCTTTCAAAACCCTAATTTCCCGATTTTTCGATTACTTCCTCATCCTTGATCCAATGGTCATGAAAATTGATAGGAAAGTGATAAAAATAACATAAGGAACATTTTTGATTCACACTTTGAAGTCCAATTCCTTAAATTTGAAGAGTTGACTTTTCGGTCAACCGTACGATCGATCGGTGACTACCGAGTCGCCCGTTGACACTCTGGACCTCCTCAGACTTTGATACTTCTTGAATGAACCTTATTAAGCTATATGAACTTCATGGATCATAATCCCACCATTAAAACACCTTCCAACACCAAAGTCAAACTACAATTGACTTTTACCGGTCAAAACAAACCCTAGTCGGGTGCCCTTAAATGCACTGTTCTTGATTCTGGGGTAACAACCTCAAATTGGATTCTCAATTGACATCATATGATACCCTTGATCTTGTTTCATGATTGAATTAGACTAAGACTTTGATTAATCACAAACCCTGAAGCTTCGATTTGACTGTACAAAACCCTGATTCATCTGTAACTGGACAACGACAAACTTGCACTAGGTTAGGGTTAGATAATTCATGAGTATGCTCCTAAAATGATAATGATAATCTAAGGGGTCAAAATTTGGGGTGCAACAGAGACTTTCCTTTGGAAAGGTAGAAATGAGGAAACTTGGATGAGAACTAAAGAGTTCCATCACTTTGGGGAAATAAACTTAACAAAGCAATAATCATTCAAACATGATGAATATAAAGAGATATGGTTACAACCAAGAATAAGCAATAATATTATAATAAGCAAGGATTTCAATCAGGATGAATGGTTACAACCAAAATAAGTTATAAGGATATCACAATATCATGAAGGGGTTCTTACAATACATAAGCACAAGAGGTGAAAACCAAAGACATATCTTGACAAAGATAAAGGTAACAACCAATGCAAACAAGTTATAACTTGATGAATAGTTCAAAACTTCACGGGGATTTTAAATGTTTGTAGAAATGAATCAATTACAATTCTTACAAGCAAAAGTTGAAATCAAAATCACATACACCAAGGAGTTGACAAACAATGCTGACATCAAGTGCAAAATCAAACATAAGAAAAAGGAAACAAAAGTATTGAAAGGAAGATTGAAAGAGAAGAGGGTAAAACCCTAAAAATGAAACATGACTTTCTTTTAATGTAAAGTGTTTCTAAAATGAAAATTCTAGAATTCTTTGCATACCATATGAAAATATGCAACAATACAAGACATTAGCAAAAAGAAACATCCAAAAATGATAAAAATTGATAAAGTTTTGCTACTTTGAAATTTTAAAGAAAAAAACAAAGATTTTAGTAATTAAAAAGAAGAGATGCACTTGGTGGATGTTGAACTCGCCGCCTTGTGATTACAAGTCCAAAACCCCACCAACTCAGCCAAAGGCGCGTGTGTGACAGTCAAAGGAAAAAGAGAGAAATATGTGAAAACATGAAAAATGTTTGAAAATAACAAAAGAGTTGATCTCCACACGGATCGAACTCAGGTCAGGAGGCCAGGCAAGGCATTTGAAACACAAGGCATAACCACTGGGGTGGCGATACATCTGTGTATTATGCCACCCCATTAATACTTAAACTTAACAAATCAAGCATTCTGGGCAAAATGACAAGAACAAAAGCAAGGCAAGCAACATGAAAACGGTTTCATTCAAACTCGACCAAAACACAACCAAATTTCACAAAATTTGAGTCTAAACCACTTGAAATTTGAAGAGGAAAATGATGGTATCATTAATTTTGCAAGATAATGTGCACATAGTAAAACACGAATGAAAATGCAGATAGAGGCTTGGACATGCATTTTGGAAGTCATGACTTAAACTAAACAGATTCATGCCATGTGGTCGCCATACATAAACTCTAAACATATAGTTCATGGATTCTAGACTAAAAAAGAACTAAAAAACTCATCAAAACAGAAACTGGCATGTGGACTGCAGCTATGGATCAAAAGTGCTTGAAATGTTGTTTTAGAGAATAAGAACATCTCATGATGCAGCATTCCATACTTCAAAACATCAATACACATCCAATGATTCACATTCTAACAAGACATGAATTCATACACAAATTGCAAGAAAACTCAACAAAATGACAGCACAAGAGGTTGACTAACCTCAAAATAGAAACCGACAACAAGTTTGTTTTTGCCAAATCAAAATGTCAAACAAGAATGCATAATGAATCCTACAACAATGATACCTTCAAAACACACACACATATAGTTCTCACACCCTGACAACTTGGTCTAAACAAACAGCCTAACAAGCTTGTACATCTAAACATGATTAATTGGTTTTGCAACAGATCAAACAGCATAACAACTATACAGAAGCAACAGCCCGTCTTTGGTCATTACTATGCCAAATCAAACATCAATTTAAAACATTGCTTTAAATGAGAGTTACAACTCTATGATAGTAAACACAAACAAATTCTAGCAGGAGAACCTAGTTCTTAACAACAACAAATGCAAACATGACTTAATCAGCATTAAAGAACAAGGTTCTTTGTTTACAAACAGCAAAAAGAGCAAAATTGACAATGGATGGAAATGATGGGTGTGGTAGCAGCATTATATAACAGTTGTTCATGAATTAGACAGCTCTAACAACACTACTGTGAATCCTAACATGACAATGTTAACATCATTCAACAATTAGTCCTAATACTTCATGCACATAACAACTTACAAGTTTATGACAATTGGTATCATATAACAATAGTGCTATCTCTAAATGGCAGTTGAACTTGTAACAGAATAAGCATGACATGTTAACACAAAAATTCAACTCATTGATATATGATGCTAACAAGCAATTTCATGATAGATTCAAACATGATTTAAAAGCCATTAAAACATACACGGGGAAGGTACATACATGTTTATCACAATTGACAACACAAACCAAATATGGACATGTCATGATTAAAAGCAGCCCTACTACAATGCCTTAAAAAAGACAGTCATTACTTCACAAAGATTGCAAACCCTAGTATACAAATCCAATTCTGACAGCAACTGATGCAAAATGATAATGTCAATTATCTAGTAAAACATGACTACTCACGTGAGTCCCTCGGATAGTGCCTCGGGTTCTAACAAAGCTCCCAAAGTCATAGTAAATCCCTCGGATAGTGCCAACTAACACGACTACTCACGTGAGTCAACAATATTCTCAAGATAAGCTCGTTTAAGTGTAGCATCGCGTGACAACTATTGAGGGACTACTCCCTAACAGTTTCCGCACTACGTCCTAAAAAGGCTAAATGGGGTAAAAAAGTGTTACTAAAAGTTCCCAGCTTCGCAGACTCATATTGAAATAATTAGTGAATACACGACTACTCATGCATTACTAACCATCTCAAAGAGTCTCCACTGAGTGCGATTACATCATATGTCAAACATATTGGGACTACTCCCAATAGCCCAACTATTGATCGTATCACGATCCTATCTCACGTGTCACTCAAATTCGGGTTAGGTTTTATCTCACCTCTCAAGGCACCCAATATCCAACACACAAACATATATATTGACAAATATACATGTTAAACAAGTATTCACAAATACATGTTAAAGACCAAGTTCAGGCACAAAAATGATTCAAAAGTGTAATAGCATTGAAAATGCTCCATGAGTTGAAAAATGCACATGAGTTTAAAAATGCAAGACTGATAGCAGAACATGATATAGTTTCAACTAATACCAAGTCAACATATCACAAGCTAAACATGTAAGGGCTTCTAATCAAAATGCCAAAAAACAAGATTCATGATTCAAAAATGTTGTTGCAATAGAAACAAACAAACAATATTCACAAACTGAACAAAATCCCAAACAGCATCAAACTTTCAAATCAAGTGCAAGCAAACCTCATATGTTCATACATGACATAAGGCAATGTTTAGGAGAGTCTCTAAGAACAAGCACACAACATCACAAAAATGTATAATAACACAGAGGATTTTAAACATATTGATGAGTAACAAAACTAAACCTGGCAGATTCACACATGGACTGTTTTTGCCTTTAAACACATTCCAAGCAAAGTAAATTAAACATATTCATGACAGTTAAAACCTAGGATAGTGATTACTAACCTCTTGTAGACCTCCAAGAAAGCTAATATAGAAGGGAAAACCTTGAAGCCTCCAAATAAGATCCAATCCAATGCTTTGATGAAAATGCAGCCTTTCTTGCACTTGAAGTAAACAAGTGAATCTTGGACCAAAACATGAAACACGTGATGATGATGGTATTTTAGGTTATGGACATTTGGTACATCATAAACCTAAGGTGTTTGGAGGTTTACAATGATCAAAACAAGTCTGAGCAGTGCCTTGGCAGATTTTGTGTGTGAAGTCAAACTTTGCTTGGTTGGGAGTTGACTTTTGGGAAAATGAGGGTTTTGACTGGTTTAAGAGTTTGAACACCTCCCACATATCATTTGTGGATTGTCTGGATGGTTTGTGATGAGTTTGAGTGGGTGAAAATGGTTTTGGAAGGCTTTGTGCTCAAGGCAGATTTTGAGGTATTTTGGAATGGTTTTCTTCACTTGTAAGAAAATGCAAGATAGGATGAGAGAAATGGTTTTCTCTTGGGTTTTAGAGTGCTCATGTGTCCCTTTCAACATAGAGGAAACCTCTATTTATAGGCAAGGCAAGGCTTGGGGTAGATTGGTACTTTGGCACTTTTGGTGGGAGTTTTGAAAATGAGATCTCATTCAAGATTGTATGGCAGCTGAGTACATCATTCCCTTGGTTCAATGCAGTAAAAAAATTCAAGTGAAATGAGGGACATGAAGTGATTGAAGAGAGCATAGATGGTACGGAAGCAGCTGCTGCAGATTTCATGGAAAGTTTCTCTTTCCTCATTGATTTTCTTTGAATATAATATTGCAACCTTCCTTGCAACTTGCCATACCTTTCAAGTCCTTTACTTCTTCTGCATTTTCCTTCATCATACTCCCTAAATATCAGATACAAACATGATCCAAGGGCTGAGAATAACTCAAGTGATCAAAAGGTGAGTTTGTAAAAAAGTGAAAATGTTGGACTCAAGTGTTGAAACCTCATCTTGTTGGATCCATAATTCTCAACTCATAAAGGTTATGGAGGATTTCTAGTACATTTTGGAAAGCCATCATGTAGCTCTATAACTTTCATGTTTTCATGATCTTCATATTCCCAATGGAACTAGGTCAAAAATCCACTCAAAGTTGGCTAAAAACATGCCTAAAAAGGCCAATAACTTAGAATTTTTCTAAGTTATTTTTCCCTCTTGTAATGAATTTGGTCATAACTCCAAATCTATGCATTTTCTTCTCATAGACCACTGTGGGACTTTTGTAGGACTTTTCAAGAGCTTTCCAATGATCTTTGAACCAACTCAATTGGATTTGTGGTTAGGGAGTTATGGTCTTGCCCCTTTCAAAACCTTAATTTCCCGATTTTTCGATTATTCCTCAATCCTTGATCCAATGGTCATGAAACCTCATGGACAGGTGCAATATGTTACTAGGAACATTTTTTCTTCATACTTTGAGGTCAAATTCTTCATGATTGAAGAGTTGACTTTTCGATCAATCGAACGATCAATCGATGACTACCGAGCTGACTGTTGATATTCCGGGTCTTTTGAGGCCTTGAAACTTCTTGAGTAGACTTCACTAAGCCATATGAACTTCATGGACCATGATCCCACCATTAGAACACCATTTAAATCAAAATTCAAACTACAGTTGACTTTTCCTAATCGAAAACCCTAATCGGGTATCCTGAACTGCATTGTTCTTGATCCTTGGGTGACAACCTCAAATTGGATTCATACTTGATCCAATGGAGTATATTTGATGATGTGGAGACGTATTTCATAGAGAACCAATCCAATACGTTGATTGATTAAACCGTCGAAACCTCGAATCTCGACCGTACGAAACCCTAATTCGCCTGTATCTTAACAAAGACAAACTTAAAATAGGTTAAGGTTAGATAATCAAGTGAATATGATCCTAAAATGATGATGAGGATCTAAGGGGTCAAAATTTTGGGTGCAACAGTTGCCCCTATTTAAATATTTTCACTAGATGGCAATGAGAGATGATAATCCTCATAGAATCGTAGTGAAAGGTATTTAAATATAGCAAACCAGAAATTTTGTCCCTTAGATCCTATGGTATGCAAAAGGACAAATGCGAATATGCCATGAATCTAAATGATGCTTTATGATGCTTGAATGCAAAACAGATGCAGACACACGAGTAAAGATAAAAGAACGACAAGATAACGAGTAACCACTCACGGGGGACCCAACACACTGGGGAAAGATCCAGGGAAAAACATAGCAACAACAGATCAATCATGACTAAAGATGTTGTTCACGGGGAATCTTTCACACAGGGGACGCAAACTTCACCGAGGAAGACAAATCTTCACTTGGGACAAGGGGACGCACACTCCGCTTGGGAAGAAGGCAATTCTCCACCGGGGAAATGGAAGAAAAGAGATGCAAACCTCACTGGTGATAACCAAATGAGGAATTTCCTATAATGAAGAGTTCAAATGGGATCTTCAGGAAAGAACAGAAACAAGACCAAATGCACCGGGGATGCTAATATCCACTAGATCTCCGAGACTCGAATGGGAAAGCAACAGCTTTGATGGGAACAATTGTGACGACCAGAATAACAAACAGTTCCAAATGGTGCTAGTTTCCACTAGACTTACAGGGGATGATGGTGACGACCAAAGTTACAATAATCGGGAATTCCGAACATCATTGGTGAAATACAGGACTTCGGCCGGGGAAGTTGGTAACAACCAACTCACGGTACTAATAACAAATGGATTTAGGCAATACCAGTAACCACTGGGCTCTTCAAATGATTTGGTGACAACCATCTCTTCAAACAGGAAGTACAGATATAACCCTAAAAACCTTATGAACAAAAGTCAAATATCCTCAAAGCATTAGGATACATCAAAGATTTCACGCAAATGCAACATTCGAGTCTCTGGAATTTCCTGAACTCGGAATCCGAAGTATACATCTCCAAAGGTACAAAACCTGAGCTTGGGATGGAAACAAACACTTTCACAGGTGAACAACCTGATCTTGGAGGCAAACATATCCAAAGGTATTAAACCTGAGCTTGAAGCCAAACATATCCAAAGGTGCGAAACCTGAGCTTGGAAACAAACATATCCAAAGGTGTGAAACCTGAGCTTGGAATGGAAACAAAGTGTGACCTCACTTGGAATGATACACAACCAAATCGTCAGTACCTGTTATCCATGGATTTTCCCAATGCCAATTACCAACTGGCCTTTCTTGAAATATGATTGTTCACCACCAAATTAACTATACCAGTATCCACTAGATTTTTCAAACAATGTTGGTCACAATCATGCCTCAACGTCCCTAAGATAAGCTTCTCGAATGAGACTGCCACTTATCTGAAAAGATAATGATGATAAGCTTCTCATGGGAGACTGTCACTTATCTAGGGATACGGATAAACTGATAAGCTTCTCTGGAGAGACTGCCACTTATCTGAAAAATGTATTGGAAACAAGCTTCTCGAGGGAGATGGCCACTTGTTGCTAGATATAATGAAACAGGATAAGTTTCTCAGGCGAGACTGCCACTTATTGTTGAAGATGAATAATCTTTTCTACAGAGACTGCCACTTATGGATAAGCTTCTCTACAGAGACTGCCACTTATCATTGATTATGAATAAGCTTCTCGCCAGAGATTGCCACTTATGGATAAGCTTCTCTACAGATATTGCCACTTATCGTTGAAGATGAATAAGCTTCTCTACAGAGATTGCCACTTATGGATAAGCTTCTCTACAGAGACTGCCACTTATCGTTGTAAGGCAATGCAAAATGTTCTTTTTGATAGATAGTGCGAAATAAATGCACGTCAAGGTAGTTTCGGCGACCGACAGGGACCGAAGTTCACTCTAGAACCAAGCTAGAAAGAAACTGTCAAACAAGACTCCAACCATTGAGAAATGAACTCGAATGGAGACACATCTTATCCAATCATGGAAACAGATAACTGACACAACCATCATCCACGAGGATTAAACTCTATGGGGAATTGAGAAAGGATGGACATTTTATGCTTAAGGGCTGACAACTCTATTGGAGAGGGACAACACACCCAGTCACTTGGTGAAAAACACCAAAGTGAAACAGGAGCAGGTAATAACCAGAGATAGCAAAAATGCACGAATGTTATGCATATGCTTTATGCCATGCTTATGTTTATGCTGAAAAAACATATGAAACAAAATAGGAGATGAAATAAACATCTCGAAACGGATACCCAATCAACTTCACCAAAATTGGACATCAACGGGGATGATCATAAAGATCAACAGTTCCACTTCAAAGTTACAACCTTCTTTGGGAGAGAGTAATCCACTTAGGACACAACATCATGACTTCACTCAGATTGCCATCATGAGCTTGAATTATTTATTGAAGGAAAAAATCACCAAGGGAAGTTCCAAGATCAACCGAAGTAACAACTTAATCGAAGCTGACAAAAGGGTATCATGAGAACAAAACACTTATGCCCTATGATGGTACGAAAATTCTCTTCAAGTGAGCAACGACTCTTGCGACAAACAGTCTTCAAACTTTTCTGCCCCATATTACATGGTCTATGGGAAGAAACCATCAAGAGAACTAGCATAAAGATGCTTCAATGTCTTCAAACTCTTATAGAGAGAGATTTACAAATCCCGACTTGATTGCCCCAGTTTAATGGTGCTTGCCCAACAAAGTCTCGGACTGTGGAAGTAACGACTGGGTAACAAACATTCTCCTGCTTACTGGTAACTACAACAGTGTTGCCCCAGACAAAACTGCTCTTTTAAGAGATTCATCTGATCTTGACCTGATGATTGGCTGAACATTGTGACAAATGATTAACAAACCCTTCAACTTGGTTGCCCCAGGCTGAGCTTCCTTTATCAAATCAAACTCCCTAGCTAGCAGCTTTTGTTGGGATTCCTTTGATATTGGATTGTCTAGCAAACAATGTTGTTCATTAAAAGTTGGCAATTTTAATGCAAAATTCATGCAAACTTTTGAAAACAATTCTTTGATGAAACACACACGGCGGAGTGATCAAATGATCAAAGTGAAAGCGATCCAATCATTTACAAATGATGGATAAAGTGATTAACACACACAAACATCAAAGATCATTAGGAGTCAGGTTATCCAACCTTGTTGTAATATGCTTTCAAAATAACCTTACCTCAATTAGGTCTTTTAAGGGTTGTAACGTGGCCTGGTTCACGGTTCATGAGACAAAGGATAAAGGCTCAAAGTTATTTGTCCCATCCATTCTCCATGATGAACTCCAATCCTATGCTCAGTTAACTCAAGCTATACATTCAGGTTCTTACAGGCTTAAGAATATGACTGATGATAGTTGGTGATGGCTTACAAACCTAAGGTAGTCACAACTCCCTTATAGTATTTGATAGCTTTTTGCTATTTGAGGATTTTTAAGAGTGATAACTCTTAAAACATTCCTCTCTTTTGTTATCCCTGACTTTTGTCTGAACTTTTTTGTTTGAATATACAGTCAACGGGATACCCCATTTTTGCCTAAGTCTCCTTCATAGGTTTTGACTTAGCGGGCTTTTCAATTTTCCTTTTCTTTTCTTATTCTCCCTTTTTTTAGAAAGGAGGAGACTACCTAGTTTAATGGCTATGTTGAACCATCATCGTCTTTTAAACTTCGACACTTGCTTGTTGTGTGCGAAGAAAAACCTGAGTGCACCACCTTTATATGAAAAGTGTCTTGTATGCACATATCTTCAAGTTAACTGAGAACTACCCGCCCCAGGTTTGAAATTTAAGGTTTCTGTTTTTGTAAAGAAAAAAAACTCCTACTTCTAGGATCGAGGGGGTTAACGAGGGATTATCTTCCTTATTACTCCAGTGTTTAGGGATTGAAACAATGCCTTACATCATCGGCAAAGTTAAATTGAAAGCATATCAACAGCAGTTATGGATATAGTTTTCATCATCCTCCCCAATCTTTGCTTTAAACAACAGTTTAGTAAAGAAAAGAAATTTTTGCATCTTTCCTCATCTCATAACAATAAAAGGAATGAGAAAGAGTGAAACGAATGGACTTAATCAAAAGATGCACAGACATTTCATTAATCTTGTCAATTCAAAATGAACAACAGCTTACAAGCAATTCAAATGCAAAGAAAACACAACAAAATGCTGAAACAGCCTACAACTGCCAGCCTTAGGGAATTAAAATTGATAAGACAAATTTCAAATTTCAGGCCTTATGCGGGGAATCACCTTTAACAACCACATGTTCCTTGTGATATAGAATTATGACGGGTCTTGCGGGTCCTTTGCCTTTGTATTTAAGAATTACGGCATTGTCATTTGATTTATCCTCCTGAGGTTTCAGCAACTCCTTCAATCTCAGTTTAAAACCCTTACACTCTTCAACTAGGTGCCCTGTTGTCCCAGTATGGTATCCGCATTCTACTTCTGGGTAGTCTTCTTCGAAGATCAAGTGTTTGTCAATGATCATCTCTTGTACAAGATGGCCTAATGCTATACATGCATCTAAGTTATGTCCTTCAGCTCCTTTGTGAAATTCACAATTCAGGTTTGCATTATGCCATGGTCCTAGCACAGGATTGGATAATCGCGGAGTCACTAGTGAGTTCTGAATCAATAGCGGGTAAAGTTTGCTTAACGGTACTGGAGTTGGTTTACCGCGAGTCTTATTTTTCCTGACATGATTTTTCTTGTTCAATCTCCGGTTTTGAGAACCTTGAGGAGGAACAAACACCAACTGGTGAGAGACTTCAGTTGAACGCCCCAGTGCCCCAGTATGATAGTCCCATTTAGCGTTGGTATCAAAGCTCAAAGGGTAAGGAGGAATTACTGGTTTCAACTCCTTTGGTGTTACCGATCCTTCTTGGATCAAGTCTGGCAATATCTGATCGTATGACATTGGAAACGAACTCTCTGGTTTCTTCGGTCTTTGTTGGGCGTGTTGACGCGATTGACGATTATTTGGTCGTTGATACCGAGGATGCCCTTGAGTTGGAGGAACCATCGGAGATAATTCATCCCTAGTTTCTTTGGACGCCACGTGGTCTGAGTGACCCTCTTTTTTCATCATGTTCTGTAATGTCTCTAGAACCCAATTCATCTGACACTTGAGAATTCTGATGTCCCCTTTCAGCATTTCCTGGGATTTCAAAAGTTCCTTCATTGTTGCCATTTGTCCTAGATATGTGCCAGGAATCCCTTCTCTATCTCTGGTCAAAAGCGACGCAAGGCTGAGAAATGCAAATGCATAATGCAAATGCAATGCAAAAGTTAACTGGTTTTACAAAACTAAGAAGATTGACTAGGTCAAAACCCTTATTTCATCAATCGTTGGAAAAGTTACAACTTTTAAAAATACCAGAGATCGACTGAGTTTTAAAAAACTAGTTGCGACATGATATGCTTATGGTGATATGATGGGATGATGCACACATAACGCAAAGGTAAGTATTCACAATTAGATGCACACACAAAGACCTTCTAGGCTCAAGATCAAAGCGGAGTCAAAGGTCTACCCATCCCCAAGGATTTGTACTATGAGTTGTTTGTACCTGCCAAACGGGTTCTAACAAAGCTCCCAAAGTCATAGTAAATCCCTCGGATAGTGCCAACTAATGCGACTACTCAAGTGAGTCAACAATATTCTCAAGATAAACTCGTTTGAGTGTAGCATCGCGTGACAACTATTGAGGGACTACTCCCTAACAGTTTCTGCACTACGTCCTAAAAAGGCTAAATGGGGTAAAAAGTGTTACTAAAAGTTCCCAGCTTCGCAGACTCATATTGAAATAATTAGTGAATACACGACTACTCATGCATTACTAACCATCTCAAAGAGTCTCCACTGAGTGCGATTACATCATATGTCAAACATATTGGGACTACTCCCAATAGCCCAACTATTGATTGTATCACGATCCTATCTCATGTGTCACTCAAATCCGGGTTAGGATTTATCATACCTCTCAAGGCACCCAATATCCAACACACAAACATATATATTGACAAATATACATTTTAAACAAATATTCACAAATACAATGCATTGCACACACAAAGGTTCCCTAGCCTTGAAGCCCAAGCAATGGAGTAAAAAATTTTACCCATCCCCAAGGATTTGTACTATGGGTTAATTTGTACCTGCCGAACGGGTTCTTAACAAAGTTCCCAGGGTCAACAACCCATCTTTCGGATATTATCAATTTCCTAAATCACTCGGTAATCGATAACATTCTCAAGAGAGTCTCGCCCGAGTGTAATATCGCTTATCAAATACTTCGGAAATACTTCCTTATAGCCATCGCACTACGTCCTAATACGCCAAAGTGGGGGAAAATGTAATCTAAAAGTCCATAGTGTCACGAGCTCCTAGGTTGAAAGTAGTATTGTTTTCACAAATACTCGTTTAAAAAAACCACTCTCAAAAGGGCCTCCACTGAGCGGTGCTTTCTCAAGTTAGCTTGGTCGGGAATTAACTCCCTATAAGCCTTCTTGAATATACCACCATCCTTTCATAATTGCACTCAAGTCCGAGTATAGGACCGTCTCACCACTCAAAGTACCCATTATCCAACATACGAACAAATATATTGACAAATATACATGTTAAGCAAATATTCACAAATATAGCATATAATCAAACAAAATAGGCTAAACCCTCAAGTTTAAGCATCCCAAGTGAAGTCGTCATTTCTGTTGCGGTGAGAATCGTGATACCAAGCTATTGATTAACTTGAATATTAATTCATAAATTCACAACCGGACTTTGATATATCCAAAGGAAAGGTTAAAGAAAGAAAGACCTTTTGCGCGATGTTACAACAACGCTAAGAGATTCGGCGATCGGGGGTTGGTTATGCCTAGGGTAGGTATTTCACATCCTAAACATTTGTAGTACTCTACAGGAACCTTTTGTTTATTTGTATACTAAGTTTTCTAAATGTTTACTATGGATTGGGATTGGGTAAAAGGTGTAGGTTAAGACCTAAAGATAGTTTCTAAGCTTGCTCGCAAGGATATCGCATCCTCTGCCTACGTATCCTTACTAGGATAGAATCAGAGCAATCGTAGTTCACCTCACTAGGGTTGAAGAACACTTGATTATGACCAAGGTTCGAAGGGGAACAAACATATCCATGCTTGTGTAGAGTTTAAGAAAACTCTCTAGATCTATGTTGAACACTCAAGAAAGGGGAGTAAGTAATCATTTCCAGGATTCTTACATAGAGTTAACCAAACTCTACCTATCTCTATGTTGTAAGACTAATTGGTTCTATCCAAACCAAAAGGTGGAAGAAGGGGGAAGGTTGCTCATCAAGATATCATATCTTATGCCTACGTATTCTCATTATCCAATGAGAAATCATAGCGTTCGTAGTTTGGGCGCGAACTACTGAATAAGGATCAATTGGTTCTTTCCAGACCAAAAGAGGGTGAAGGTTCTATCCATACCTATGAGTTGAATCCTATTGGTTCTATCCAGACCTAAGAGTTTAAATCCTATTGGTTCTATCCAGACCAAAAGGGGAGAAGGTTCTATCCAGATCTAAGAGTTTAAATCCTATTGGTTCTATCCAGACCAAAAGGGGGGAAAAGGTTCTATCCAGACCTATGATGTTAAATCTTATTGGTTTTATCCAGACCAAAAGGGGAGAAGGTTCTATCCAGACCTATGATTTTAAATCCTATTGGTTCTATCCAGACCAAAAGGGGGAGAAGGTTCTATCCAGACCTAAGAGTTTAAATCCTATTGGTTCTATCCAGAGCAAAAGGGGAGAAGGTTTTATCCAGACCTAAGAGTTTAAATCCTATTGGTTCTATCCAGACCAAAAGGGGAGAAGAGGTTCTATCCAGACCTATGATGTTAAATCCTATTGGTTCTATCCAGACCAAAAGGGGAGAAGGTTCTATCCAGACCTATGATGTTAAATCCTATTGGTTCTATCCAGACCAAAAGTGGAGAAGGTTCTATCCAGACCTATGATTTTAATGAGCTATCTATGACCCAAGGGTCAATAGAGAGACTTTCTTTTGGAAGGGAAAAGAGGAGGCAACTGGGATAAGAACTAAAGAGTTCCATCACTTTAGGAAAATAAACTTAACAAAGCATAATCATTCACACATGATGAATATAAGGGATATGGTTACAAACAGGAATAATCAAGCATATTACAATAAGCAAGGATTTCAATCAGGATGAATGGTTACAACCAAAGCAAGCATTTAATATTTTACAATATCAGGCAATGATTTCAATCAAGATAGATGGTCACAACCAAAGCAAGTATCAAGATATTATAATATCATGAAAGGGGGAAGTTCTTACAAGACTAAACACAAAGGGTGAAAACGACATACATATCTTGACAAAGAATGGGGTACATCTTAATAAAGATGGAAGGGGATCTTAACAAAGATGCATCTTAACAAAGATGAGGCTTCAATAGGGCTTACAAGATGACGTGTATACTTACAGGCATCATGCCTAAACAAATAATGTCACAACAAGGAGAGAGAAGTTCAATACTTCATAGGGGAAAACTTTCAAGTTTCTAAGAAATGAATCAATCATAAAGGCTTACAAGTACGGAGCTTAAGTCAAACTCAAGTACACAAAGATGTTAACAAGCCAAAGTTCATATCTTTAAAATAAAACTCAAAAAGAGAATGAAATTAAAGTTGGCAAAGAGAGATGACAAATAAGAAGGTGAAAACCCTAAATAATGCAAGTCTTTTTCATGGCATAAAGTATTTTTAAAATGCAAGTTCTTGAGTTCTTTGCTTACCACATAAAAATAGGCAAAATTAAGAGACACTTACAAAAAGAATCACTTGAAAATGACAAAAATTGACAAAGTTATGCTATTTTGATTTTTCAAAGAAAAACAAGCATTTTAGTGATTAAAAAAAATGAGGAAGTGCACTTGGTAGGTGTTGAACCCACCACCTTTCGATTGCCAGCTCAAAATCTCACAAAGCCATCCAAGGCGCGCGCGTGTTATATCAAGGAAAAAGATATAGAAAATGTGAAAACATGGAAATAATAAAAAAAAACCAAAAGGGTTGATCTCCACACGGATCGAACCCATGACATGTAGCAAGGCAAGGCAATATGAGAGAAAGGCATAACCACTGGGGTGGCGATACATCCATGTATTATGCCACCCCAAATAAAGCATATACCTAACTAAGCAAATATTCTGGGCCAAAATCAAAGAAGAAAACAAGCAAGGCAAGTCCAAATGGATTGATCTCAAACTTGATCAAATCTCAACCAATTTTAACAAAATTTGATTCTAACTCACTTGAATTTTAACAAGGATCACAATGGTGCTAACAGTTTTTCAAAATAATGAACACAAAGTGAAATTCGATTGCAAATACAGGCTAAGGGTTTAAAATGATTTTTCAAAGTCACAGCTCAAATTAAGACATGTTCAGGCCAATCAAAAGTTTGTACATACTTCAAATATATGGTTTATGAAACTCAAACTTAAAGAGGACTCAAAACCAAATCAAATCAGAGAATGGCACATGAACTGCAGCTGACAAGCATAAGCTAACAAACTTAGCTTCCAAGAACAGTTGTAGAGGGATTCAAAATATCATGACCTCACAATGATGAATTCTTGACAGTGAGATTAGACCAAGACTTAAACATCATTAAACAATCAAAGTGACTTGTTTACCAATAGCAAAATGAGCAAAATGTCATGATCAGGAAATTGGCTTATTGTCGCTACTGCGAAAATCGGCGCCGGCTTGACAGGAGAGTCGCCACCGTGCGTTATTTATCCCTCAAAGCGGGAAAGGAAACGCTCGAAGTAAACCTCGCAAAGACGGGAAAAGGTATGGTCATCGCAACCAAAACCTGGATTCGGGAGTCGGTTACGCAAGGGGAAGGTATTAGCACCCCTCACGTCCATCGTACTCGATGGGATCCACGCTTGGTGTTTATAAGGAAAAGGGTGTGTTATCTATCTACGCTAACGGTTGGTCTGAAAAGAAAATAAAAGGACAGGACTCGACAGAACATGCGGTGTTCTGGGCCTACGTACTCCCTCGTGCAATGGGAAAGTCAGAGTCAACGTAGTTCGACCACCTACGCCTAAACGGGGAAAAGGTTGCTCGCCAGGACATCGCGTCCTGTGCCTACGTACTTCCACACGGCATGGAAGATCATAGCAAACGTAGTTCGACTAACTACGGCTAAACAGGGAGTTCTCACACAGCAGTGAGAAAACAAACTGGTCCTAAAGGCTCGGGGACCTACAACTACGATCTGGTCTCAAATGCACTCGGGCAAGAGAAAAGGGGAACAATTAGTCGTCAGCGGGAAAGTCTCGATCGCACAGCCGCGAGAGAACAAAGGTTAGTTGTTAATGTGCTCGCTAGGATATCGCATCCTATGCCTACATATCCCCGTCTGGTACGAGGAATCAGAGCAGCTGTAGTTCAGCTAACTACGACACAAGCTACTCAAAAGCTCCTACTGAAAGGAAAGGGAAAAGACACCCTAAAACTATAGCTGAAAAAGGGAATCTACCTACTGCTATCATGCCTGGTTGACCATCCTAGTGTCTATCATAACAGCTCCGCAGCGGAGAAGTCAGAGCTCCTAAGGGATCATGGCAATAGGACTAAACGGCAAACGGGAAATACTACAAAGTAAAGAAATACCGAAAATATGCATGAATGCAACAACTAAACAATCAAGGCGCAAAGGACGCAAACCACAGAGGCAAGGGAGCTCAGCTCTACCAAAGACCAACAAGCAAAGCCACTCAATAACAAACAAGCAGAAGGAGGACCACCTCAACTTCTCATGCACACAAAGTCTACTTCTAAGATGCACCTACCTCAGAACTGTCTAGATGAATCCCTAAGTCTAATGCAACACAACACCATACAAGTCAAACAACACAAAGAGAAGGCTAGCTAACCTGATAAACCTCTATCCAAAGCTTAAACAAAAACCCTGAGCAAGACCCTCAACAAACAAACTTCTAATCTATCTCTAAACAAAAACCCTATGCAACACCTTAAGCAAAGATCTAAGCAAAAACTCTAATCAAAACCCTAAGCAAGAGGAATCATTCCCAGTCTCCAAGCTTCAGAACAAGCTTACCAAATAAAGGGAGCTAAGCAGACAAACTCATAGTTCCTTCCTCAGGAAAGTACCAGGAGGTTACTACTCAGGAGTCATATCCTATGCGGCTCGACAACTGTGATCAGTTTACATTCCTCCTCAGGAGGAACTAAACTCACATGAAGGCTCCGGCATCATTGGATATTTAAGAAAGCCTATATGCACTAAGGGAACTAAGTGAACAGACCCATAGGACCTTCCTCAGGAAAGTACTAGGAGGCTTCCACTTAGGAATCGTATCCTACGTGGCTCAACAACTGTGATCAGTTTACATTCCTCCTCAGGAGAAATTAAACTCACAAGTTGGCTCCAACATCATTGGATACTTAAGAAATCCTAGATAAACTAAGGGAGCTAAGTGAATAGACCCCCTAGGACCTTCCTCAGGAAAATACTAGGAGGCTTCCACTTAGGAATTGTATCCCATGTGGCTCGACAACATGTGATCAGTTCACATTCCTCCTCAGGAGAAATTAAACTCACAAATTGGCTCCAACATCATCGGATACTTAAGAAAGAGGTGAGAAGAAAGAATGAAAGTCATTCATAGTGCCTTCCTCAGGAAAGTACCATAAACTTCCTTCAAACTTCAGGATCTCAAACCTCACAGACAGGGAACAAGCTCCTAGACTAAGCCTCAATCCACTGCATCCTTGAAAGCTCCAACAGGACTTCAACCAGCTCCTATCTTTGAGAAGAACCCACAGGCCATCAAACTACAAGAAACTATCTCTGAAGTTCAACCACAGTTGAACTTCAAAGTCAGAAGTCGTCAAGACTTCTCCTATCCTCAAGCTCAGACTAAAACATATCAGAACCTCCTACAAAAATCTATCAAAAATCTATGGGAAACCTACATGGCTCTATGACAACATACTAAAAAATCAGAGCAAAACTCATTACCAGATGAAAGAACTAAAATCAATAAAGCAGACATATCCACAAACCAATTATTCAATATCAAAACAATACAAAAATGCAATTAAAATGAAAATGCATGATTAAGCTAATGTTTTTGTACTATAAAATTCTACATTGAATTACGAGTCTACAGAAAAAAGAACGGAATTATTTGATTAAACCTACTATTTTTTATGAATTTTCTAATAATATGCATAACCTAAAAGATATTAAAAAAGTCAATTAAATGGAAGAAATGCTAAAAATAGTAAACAAAAATAAAATGGCATTTTTATTTTTATTTAATTTTCTAGACATTTTCATGAAGTGGTAGGGAAAACAAGAAATTAAAAATCAATCATTTTCATTTTATTATGAATTTTTCAATATGCAAAGAAATATTAAAAGAAATTAACAAACTAAAATTGAAATAAGAGAGGAGGGGGGTGCTAATAGCATTGCGCCCAGTTGTTTTTCAGATGGGCCCAAGCAACGGGGGGTGCGAAAAGCACTTACAGCCTAAGCCCAATATGAGTCAGAAATTAGTTACAAAATAAAAAAAGAAAAAACGCCTGGGGGGTGCAGTTAACAGTTTTTTCATGTTAGTTTTCATTGGGCTTCACGCTATGGGGGTGTGGATAGCACTTGGGCCTAAGGCCCAAAACGATTCATTCTGTCTCTCACGCGGGGGAGGGGCATGAGTAAACCAGGGGGGTATGACTCAGCAAACGAGATTGGGCCTAAACCCAGCCCCAACCCTAATCCATGAAACCCTAATCAAAACCTAATCTCCCTATCCACTCTCTGATCACTGTTCATCCCCCCAAGCTAACCCTAGTCGTTTCGTCCCCATCCTTCATCCTCTCTCCATCTCCTCTTTCTCTCCCAATCCATTCAACCTCACAGCCATCATCATACAAGAACAAACAAAAACACCCTATACTCTTAATCCCTAACCAATCAGTTCATCCTAATCGAGGCCACTTTCATCCTAATCTACTGAATATATGACAATGGAGAGATGACGAAGAGGGACAAACCTGGGTTTACACGATGGAGACGATGGAGCTTAGAAGAACCTCAAACGAGCTCGCGTCGATCTTTGAAGATTTCTGGATATTTGCTGAAGATTTGATGACGCGAAGAACAACTCGTAGTGATGAACAGCGATGAGATCTTGATGAAGATCTTACAAGTCTTGGAACTGACGAATCTTGTACAGATCTGGGGAAATATTAGGTGATCGTTGTTGAAGGTTGATCAGAGGAGGATTTGCATGTTCTTGATGATGCGTGGTGATTTCTGGAAAAGATATTGACGCAGGTTGAAGAATTCTGGAACTTCCTTATGAAGAACGATGAACATTCGAACGCGTTCTGGAAAATCTTTGGATGAAGATGAATGTTTGATGATGTTCTGGAAAAGTTGTTCTTGAGACGCGAGGGAGATTTGATAATCTGGAAAACTGTATGAAGGTTCTGGGCGCAAACGATGAGTTTTCCGGCGCCGTTGAGGTCTCCGGCGAGGTAGTGATGAATGATGGACGGAGGAGGAAGATGAAGAAGGAGTGTTTCTGTGAATTTCTGGGTAGAGAACAAACTCCGGCGATCTGTTGCGGTGGCCGGAGGGCGTTAGGGTGGCCGGCGGTGTGGGGTCACCGGATTTGCATGCCGGTCAAAGGCGTCTCCGGTGACGTTTGTGGTGGTGCCACGTAGCGAGAGTGCTGGCAGAGGGTGAGACGTGTGTGAGACGTGTGGCAGAGTGAGACGTGTAGTGGGGCAGGTGGCACGAGGAGGGAGAGTCTGAGTTGTGTGGTGGTGGGGTCTGAGAGCAACGCGTGTCACCCTTTATACCTGGACAAGTGGCATTTTTGGCTGATTTCTGGACAAAAACAAATGGACTGAAAAATGAACTTGGGCCTTCGAAAATCCCCTCTGGGCCCAACGAAAAGCTGGACAAAAAATCCTAAAAAACTGAGAAAACTGATTAATAAAAAACATTAAGTCTAATTAACCTAATTAAGACTAATCCTAATTAAACTAAATGCAGATTAACTATCCTAATTGACCTAAACATGATTAAAATCCTAATTAATCTGATTAAACCTAAAAACAGAATTAACACCTAATTAAACTAATTACCCTAATTAAATCTAAAAATGATTAAAAATCTAATTAACTCTATATTAATAAACTTCTACTAATTTCTGAAAAACCCATTAAAGTTCTATTTAATTTCTATTAAAATTCTATAAAATGCCTATAAAAAATCTATACTATTATTTAATATCTACTTAAAAGGAAAACTATATTAAAACAATACCCTATTTATTTCTATTTATTAAAATCCCTATTAACATAAAAGAAAAATCCATAATATTTTCTATATTATCTAAAACAACTAAAACTATTTAAATTCTTTTATATTCTAAAAAATGATTGAAAACTATTAAACCTATTTTAAAAATCTATATAAAATTCTAAAAAGAGATTTAAACTATTAAAAAAATACAAAAACCCTATTTAAATTCCAGAAAAATCTATAAAGCCTATTTAAAATCCACAAAAGTATATTAAAACCCTAAAAATGCAGACAAATGCAAATGACCACCATAAAAGAGCGCACGAGACCAGATCGAATCGAACAGAGAACCCCGGGCATCAGAATATCCCAAAATCACTATGCAAGCTAAAAATCACCGAGGAGCGCACAATTTCCCGAAAATAAAACCCTGATGATCTGGACTGGATCTGCCATATCTGATAGACGAAAATCAAGTTGTAACCCTGAGATCCTCTGTCTGTGCACAAATATCATACGTCTGATTTGCGAATATGAATTTAAACCACGAGTCAGATAGGAGAATCGGTTGGTCAAATTTTAGGGTGCAACAGCTGCCCCTATTCAAGCGACTTGGACCTGAAGGGTTTGAAGAACGCTCAGCCTTCAAACATTCAGAGGTACGAGACGGTTAAATACAAATAAAACCCGAAAATTTGCCAACCGCGAGCATATACTGTAAACTGCTTGGGGAATAAAATCCTGTGATACCCTATATAACAAACCCTAGGGTTGCAACAAAACACCTGATCCTTTCACATTGCCTACTGATAGTCGGGAAGAGAAATATACTCACATCGTCCAAAGATGGACGGGAAGACACCCTTAATCTCCATACTCACATCGTCTAAGGATAGACGGGAAGAAAGCCTGATCACAATACTTACATCATCTAAGGGTAGACGGAATCATCCTGATTGATGAAACAAACTAATATTCACATCGTCTAAGGATAGACGGGAAGAAATAATCTCCATACTCGCATCGTCTAAGGGTAGACGGAAAGACATTCATAATCTCCATACTCACATCGTCTAAGGATAGACGGAAAGACACCTTGATCGAATACTCACATCGTCTAAGGATAGACGGAAAGACAACATAATCTCCAAATCCACATCGTCTAAGGGTAGACGGGAAGAAAGCGTTAATCCCCATACTCACATCGTCTAAGGATAGACGAAATCATCCTGATTGATGAAACAAATCGATATTCACATCGTCTAAGGATAGACGGGAAGAAATAATCTCCATACTCACATCGTCTAAGGGTAGACGGAATCATCCTGATTGATGAAACAAACTAATATTCACATCGTCTAAGGATAGACGGGAAGAAATAATCTCCATACTCGCATCGTCTAAGGGTAGACGGAAAGACATTCATAATCTCCATACTCACATCGTCTAAGGGTAGACGGGACCATCCTGATTGATGAAACAAATCAATTCACGTCGTCTAAGGATAGACGGAAAGACACTCTGATCGCATACTCACATCGTCTAAGGATAGACGGAAAGACACCCATACGCAATTCAACACCATCCCTCGAATTTCAGAATCCTTCTGTCTACGGGAATTGATGGAAAGATCAATATCCTTGAAGGGGCCACATCATCAGTATGGACCGACGGGAAGAAAACCACCTTTAAAGAACCATGTCGTCAATAAGAATCGACAATCACGAAAACTGAACATTCTTCGAAGAGCCTCGACATCAATAAAGATTGACGGTCAGAAAAGTCCCTCTTGAAACGTCATCTCCTCCAATAAACAGAAAGAAAACCACTATCCGAAATATCATTTTGGAACCCCTCAACAATCAAAGATAGCAGAAGCAGATTCGCTGAGGAAACACCCCATCTGCATGATCTGACAATAAGAAACCTGCTGAAAAATACCCTGAAACTTCACATCGTCTACTGATAGACGGAAAGAAAAGCCACTTGCTAGAGAAACCCCGTCTTGAACCCCACTAAAAATCACCCAAAACTTCATGTCGTCTGCTGATAGACGGAAAGAACACCACGTTCGAACTCAAGACGTCTAATGATAGACGGAGAAATCCACTTATTGGCGGAACACATCATCAATATGAATTGATGGGAAGAAAAGCCGGCCGATACCAGATGACTGATTGATCAAAGCACAACTATTGTATGATCTGGAATACAAATAATCCGCTGAACTGTTTAAACACTGCCGCTGGATAAATGTCCCGGAACTGATCACAGAGTAATTCGCGCGCCATGTGAGGCTGGCAGAAAACCTGACTTATGCTTCGTATGCATATGCATATGCTTTAATATTTCTATGGCGTAATGCTCCATTCAGGATGGAAATGCTACGCATTTTGAAAATGACATGCAAGTATGATGCAAATATGATAATGCATGCAATATGCTAATGCAGGCTCGAGCTGCTGGAGCAAGCTGGGTACAGAAAACCACTTCAGCAACATAAATGCTGAAGACGAAGCCAACTCCGCTAGGGATAAACCCGGATGTCACTGAATTATCCCAGCAAAATAAATGCTGGGAGAGTGAAATCAACTCTGCTGGAGATATTGGGAACTTAACCGAACACCATCGACGAAGTAATACCCTGCTGGGGAATATAACTCCGCTGTGAAATAGCAGATGCGCCAAGTGTGATTGGACTTCTCTAGGGATAGCTCACCCATACCGACGACGAATTGGACTTTGCTGGAGAAAATAGACGGAGTCTTCCTGCGTACTGACGAAGCTCGGACTTGGAAACTGATGCGCCAACACGGATGGGTCTCACAGTGATCGCCAACATGGATTTGAGCTTTTAGGCCATCTGTGATGGGTCAGGTACAATTGACGCTGGGGAACACTCTACCTGAATACACAGTCTCCTAGTGAAGAGTCAAGGGATAGTGGCACGACTTCCCGCATTCGTCTCGCTTTCGAAAATCGACTGAATCTGCTCGAATAACTCTGAATGACCCTGCTGAAACGGAGAAGACCAATCCTTTCGTTTCTGATATGCCCCAGCCTACGGGATCTCCGTGGGGATAGTTCTCGAAAGGAAATCTGCAAATCTGAGCCCTGATGGTCTGATATAACATGCCCCAGCGTTCTGAACTTCGGAGAGATGCTTCATATCAAATGCTCCTCGAATAAAAAACAACTTCTGCGCTCTTAAGATGGCCTTCCCCTGACTGCACTGACCTTGGCCCCTGATTAGCTGATTCAGAGTAGTGCCCTTGGCTATGCCATATTTGCCTGAATCTCAACCTGATTGCCCCAGGATAACTGACTTCAAAAGGCTGACTTGACTGGGGATCACGATAGTAGCTTGCCCCTGCTCTCGGAACATTCGGGCGCTCTGCATTCTATCCTGACCATACTTTCCATTGTAGGAAACTGTCCTGCTGTCAAGCGCTTACTCACAAGTAAAACAAGTTGTTCTGCGTAAAAGACATACTAATGCAACACATATGACAGCTTTGACATCCAATCTGTTCACTGGGAAAAGGAAAAAAACAGTTTATGGCATATAATGCACAAAACGTTTATCAAGAATATCAACATCAGTACCGACATGGTAAGAGGAACCTTTTTAGGAGTCAGAATCGACGCGACCTTTACCGAAGTATGCTTTCGAAACAACCTGCTTCAATTAGGACTTTTGAAGGTTGTAACGTGGTCAGGTTCACGGTTTTGAAAGAAAGGACAAAGGCTCAAAGTTTATTTTAACCCACCCATTCTCCTTGATGTTCTCCCATCCTACGTTCAGCTAATTTGACCTTAGCGCTCACCTCTCAGAGGCTGAAAGATAGGAGTAATAGTTCGAGAAGCTTTTGGATTTTGGAGCGACAGCCACTCACTTTTCGTCTTTGGCACTTGAGGTCACACGACTCGTATGTCATTTGAGGATTTTTCTTTTGTCATCCTTTCATCTTTTTCTTTTCCCTAACTTTTGCCTGGACTGACTCCTTTTGAGTTTTTTTTGATTTTTTTTAAGTCCAGCGGGATGCCCTCATTTTTGCCTAAGTCGTTTGTTTTGAAGTTTTCTTGACTTAGCGGGCTTTTGATTCTTCTTTTCGTTTTTTCCTTTCGAACAAGTCGTGTGACACTGGTTGTCTGACTCTTTGGGGAATGATATGACGGCCCCACTTTTGATTGAATCATCGTGGTCTTTAGGTACGACCTCTAGAGGTGTGATTGATCCTCGAACGGACACTCCTTCTGCAATTTGGACGCTTGGTCAAATTAGCTAACACCTACCCTGCCCCAGGTTAATATTGAGGGTTTTTCATTCACAGAAAGAAACTCCTACTTCAAGGCTCAAAGGGGTTGACAAGGGATTATCTTCCTTATAACTCCGGTGTTTAGGGATTTGAAACAATGCCTGTACATCATCAACAGGTTTTATTTCAAAAGCATACAATCAGGAGCTGCATGTCGTTCGTTTTCGTCATCCTCCCCAGATTCTTCTTAACCAAGCGTTGGACATTTGTAAAAACAATTAGTGAACACGAATGGACTTAATCAAAACATGCATATTTATTCCATTATCATCAATTGAATGAAAACAACAAGTTTTACAAACAAGATTGCAAATTAAACAGGAAAGAAACTACAAATGTAAAGAAATGGCAAGATAAAACAAAGAAAAAACGCTAGCTTCCGAGAACCGGGCTTTCGCATCTGTCCTGCTGCTGAACCAGCTATCTTCACAATCAGTTATTAGAGGCAATTCAATGCTGTCCTGATCTGCTTTCAATGACTCAACCAGATTATAGAGCCCCTCCTCCTTCATTCAGATGATTTTGGGCCCTTCCTGCCCGAAGCTGATTGTTGCACTATCAAGTAGATCCTGCACTTTGTGCTTGAAGGCCAGACAATCTTCAATGTTATGCCCTTGTGCTCCTGAATGGAAATCACAGCGCTCCTTGATATCATAACCTGCTGGAGGTGTACCTGTCAGCGGAGCTAACTTCCTCTTCTCAACCAACTGCAAACGTAGCAACATCTGAAGAAGCTCGGCATACGGCATCGGAGGCACCTTAAATACCCTCAATGGCTTCTGATTTTGAGCTTTTCGCTGATTGGGATACTGCTGACTCTTCCACTGTTGCGATCGTTGCTGTTGTTGCTGGTATCGGGTTGACTCTTGAACACCCTTCGTAGCAAACACAACATCGGTTTCTTGACCTTCACTGTACTGATTAAAGCACTCCTTATGCTTAGCCATTTTATTTCTCAGATCTGCCCCAGGAATAGGCAACAGTTGTGGGCATGGAGATTCTGACACCATGGCGTCCAGGATACGCTTCTGACCCACTGCAGCTTTAGAAACATCTGTCATCTTAGCATCGATTGAGACAGGAGCAATACGTACAGCTACGCCGCTCGGCGTGAATTCAATATCGTGCGAGTCAAACAGGTCTTGAACATTGTGCTTAAAAGCATGACAACCCTCGATGTCGTGTCCGAATGCCCCAGAATGAAACTCGCATTGCTTACTGGCATCGTACCCATGAGGAAGCGCTCTTGTGGGTGGTTCCAACGTTCTCTTTTCAACCAGATTAAACCTCGATAAAGTCTGCAAGAGCTCAGCATATGTCATAGGCGGTGCCTCAAATATTCTCTTTGGCCTCCCTTCCTGGATCCTCCGTTGAGACGGATGCACCCTCTGTTGCTGCTGCTCAGGTTCCACATGCACGGGTGGCGCGAGCTTCTTCATTGTGGCTTCAAATAGCTGATCATCCTCTTTCCTAAGCACATTCTTGACTACTTCCATGATCAAGCTCATTTGGGTCTTCACTGACTGTTCTCTTCTTTGAGAATCTTCTGCTCCAAACGCATCTCTTGCATGTCTCTCATCATCTGCCCCAGCTGGCTTCGGACTTCAATCAATTCAACCTGATTCTGTTCCATATCTCCGTAGGAATTCCTGCAACAAACTGGATGATGAGGAAATAAGGCCCACGGTTCTGATATACCTGTTAAATGATAATGCAGCGTAGAAAGCAAACACATATTCATAACGAGACAAAGAGAAACTCAAGCTACACAGACAAACATCTCCCACACATGTATAACCAACAAAAGCATCACATAGGCACAAATGAGTATGAATACAATGACCCCAGCCAACAATCCTGGTGGTGGTCGGCAAATACTAATGCACAAAAGCTAAACGGATTATACAGAGAAAACAGAGGCGACACCCGACACATAAACTTCTAGAAATTTTCCCCATATTCAACTGAACTCTCTGATTGACAATCTTCAGAGCACACACTTCCTGTGGAGTCTTCCATGACATTAACTGATGAACCCACACAACTGGAGGATGGAAAATCATTAATCTGAACAAAACCCTGAGGCGTGATGCAAATACGGCTAGAGTCTAACAGATCTTGAACCTGGCTTCTAAGCACCTTACAATCATTGGTTGAATGCCCCTGTGTCCCAGCATGGTACTCACAGCGGGCGCCGGCATCGAAACCTGGAGGATACGGTGGAATCACCGGCTTAGTCTCTTTCGGCACTATCAATCCGCTTTTGACCAGTTCTGGCAACAACTGGCTGTACGACACCGGTAGCTGAGTAAACTGCCTTTCAGGTTTCCTTGGTCTTTGTGGGGCGTGCTGACGCGATCGACGATAGGATGATCGCTGACTTGAAGTATCTGAAAACCGATCCTGAGATGCTAGAGATTCTGAGATGGCGTCATCTCCTTCTTCCCATTCTTTTTGAGAACTGACAACTGACTCAATCTTATCAACTGGGACGTAAGAGACATCTCGAAACTTTCCACTCTTGAGTCCTCTCTCAACAAGCTCTCCCATTCTCATCAGGCCCACAAAGCTTGTGCAACCGAACAATTTGTCAAAATAATGGCCTTTCAGAGTACCCAAGAAGATATCAACCATTTCTCTCTCCGGAAGCGGTGGTTGAACACTAGCAGCCAATTCTTTCCATCTTCGCAAATACCCTCTGAAGGATTCATTCTCCGCCTGGGATAATTCTTGCAGATGTACGAGACTAGGAGCCAAATCCAGGTTATAATCGTACTGCTTCAGGAAAGCTCTGGCTAAATCCACCCATGATCGAATCTGATTACTCTCTAATTGCACATACCACCTCAAAGATGCCCCAGTTAGGCTATACTGAAAGCAATGGATCATTAATTTGTCATTTCGCACAAACGAAGTCATCCTTCGACAGAACATCATCAAATGCAGCTTCGGACAACTATCTCCCGTGTATTTTTCGAATTCCGGCACTTTGAACTTGTAAGGCAACACCAGGTCCGGAACCAAACACATGTCTACAGCATCCAGGTTAACGGCATCTTTCGCTTCTAAGGCTTTTATACCTTCTTCCAATGCTCGGAGTCTTCTATCCTTCTCAAGAGCTCTTGGATCTACCATCCCGGCCATTGGAATATCTCTCCGGTAATTCATCACAGGGAAAGCAACACCTTGATTGTTGGTGGGAGGATGACGTTCATTTCGGGCAACGAACTGCTCCTGTCGATCTCTGTTCTCAACAGTAGGATGTACAACTTGGTCTGCAGCAAGATTGTTCGGGAAATCTTCCATAGAATCATACTGAGGGTTGTACGCCATAGTAAACCTTGCCAAGGTGTTAGGAGCCTGGAAATTGCCTTCAGCCATAGCTACCAATCACCTGTAACTGACTACACTGCTTGATTCTGCTCAAATCTGCTTCAGCCCCTTGGTCGTCTTCAACACTCCACTCTTGCCTCAGACAATTCCCCGAGAATCACTCTCTGGTGAAAACAAAGGCTGGATAAGTGCTTTGGCCTGCTAGAGAAATGCTATGCAATATGATTTATGCAAACAGAAATACCAAAAAATGCTAACGTGCATGTGTGCATTGGAGATATTTCCCCTCCAATTCCAGTGTCAGTGGTAGCAAGACGAGATAAACCATAAAGACAATATTTAGAAAAACCCTCATATATTTATTAGAATAACAGTCTTCTCAAGAGGTTACATAACTATGCCCCATACAGCTGATGCGATAAAGGAGGATCCCAGCCAACATGCCTGGTGGTGATCTCAACACAACAGAATACAAGAGAGAAATTAAGTACGGGTACGGTTGCGGAAGTCTTCGACCATCTTCTTCGTCTCTGCGTGATCCGGTCGATAAATCAAGCCTTCTATCAACTGATCCCTCTTCCTGACCGTCCCCTGGATGTCTCTGACAAAGTCTTCCCAAGCCTTATCACTGGCACCATCCCCAGGTTTGGGTCTCTTGGCGTCTGCTCTATGCTGAAAATCTTCCAAATTCTTCATGGCATCTGTCAGCTTGCGCTCGGCCTCGTATCGGCGGCATGCTTCTTCTTCAAGCTCTTCATTCTTCACTTTGACCTGTTCTTCTAACTGAGCAACCTGTGCCTTCAGCTCTTCGTCCCGCTCTTTGCGCTTGGTCATAGTGAGATCCCAGCGCTCTCTGAACTTGGCTAGCTTCGTGTAGGCCCTTTCCAGCTCTTGCTTCTTAGTAGCCAGTACACTGCTAACTGAGTCTACATCTAACTCCAGACGCTTCTTGGTTTCAGTCAATTCCAATAGCGTAGTCTTCAGATGTTTCAGAGTTTCAGCCTGTTGCTTAGAAAAATATCCTGTTTCAATTTTTTCATGACGAAGCTGGGCATTCTCCTGCTCTAAAGCCTCTTTGGCCTTTGCTAGCTCTTCTTTCTCCGCCATCAGCTGCTTGTATACCTGTATGTCCACCGTGGTAGGCTCCTCCACCGGAGAAGGATGCAAGGGCTGAACCGCTGGATAAGGCATAAGGAATTTCGCAGCTCGCTCACGAATCCATTCCACATATGGGCCAGGAACTCGAATATCCCCTCTGCTACCTGAAGGCTTCCCTCTCTTGTGCAAGTTCTTCCATGCCTTCTCGAGCTTGGTCAGCATCTCTTTCCCTATTGCCCCAGTGAGATACAGGGATTCCTGTATCTCCTCGGGTTTCGGCGCTCCTTGAGGTATATACCCAAATTGCCTGATCAATAAGGAAGGGTTGTAATTGACACAACCTTTCCTTCCTATTAACGGAACATTCGGGAATCCTTCGCATTTGAGTATGACCTCAACTCCGAATACCTCTTCGTTAACCCATACCACGTTCTCAGCAGTCAACCCCATCAAGCGCTCGGGCCATCCTAGAGAATCAATAGAGGTGACAAAAGGGCCTGACTTAGGCATATGACTGGTGAACCACCTGCACAGGAGAGGTACACAACAAGACACATTCCTTCCTCGCCGCTTTTCGTTCTGGTAGTGAGTTGAATGGTGGATATCTCCCAGCAAAGTAGGAACTGGGTTCTTCGCAGCCAAAATATAGAAGGCATCTGAGTCAACAAAATCAGGAATGTTCGGGAACAACACGATGCCATAAACACATACAGCAAGGATGACGTCAAAAACACCCCAGCCACCCTTCTGGGCATATTACCGAGCCTTCTCCACCAAGACATCCAATGGAAATCCCCATACATCTCCTCTTCTGATCATCTTCCCAATCAGCTCAGACTCTCTCAAGCACAGGATGGCAGAAAGCTCAGCCAGATTAGGCTCAGCGTCCGTACGATAGAAAGGCATCTGCTCGCGGATCGGTATATCCAAGAGTGCAGAATACTCCTCCAGGGTAGGAGCCAAAACAAAGTCGGGAAATACAAAACACCTGAGCTCCGCATCATAAAACTGTAACAGGGTATAAATGCCGCTGATCTCGTAGGCCGATGGCTGATAAACATAGGTCAGAATCCTCCCATATCTCTTTCTGAAGTCACCCATTACCCTCTTCTTAGCAATAGTAATCAACTCTAACAAAAGATTGATATCCGGAGACGGAAACTTGTAGGGCAATACTCTCTTCAGGGTTTCCATGTCTTGCTAGGAACAGACACCAGAACTGGGAGGGAAAATATGTACCTGCAATACACACACGTTAGTTGAATGCAGATGGTAATGCAATGATGCAATATGATAAATAATGCAATCTGTGAACACAGGGGCTATGCTGTAGCCTGAAGAGGAACATCTCTGTGATCAAGAACAGAAAACCACCACAGTCACCAGAACTTCAGGACACTAACTATCATCTGATACTCAAAATATCAATCCCCTGGTAAGAAAACCATCTGAACCTCTGTATCTGACGAGAAAACCATCTGATAATAGCATCAACCTCAGATAAGAAACCCATCTGATCCAGACAACACACCCGGAGATGAATCAAGAACACCGTCTGATGAATACTGAATCATGGTTTCTGAAGGCCATTTTTCCTGCAATAACCCAATCCCTCTCACAGGTATGATAGACCTAATCCACGGACAAAGGTACGGCATCCTATGCGGTCATCAGCGTCACAGACTTTCATGAATGACGATACGATTCCCAGAAGGAGTGGCATCATCGAGTTATGAAGAGGCCTCACTTAGCTGACTTCCAAATGATCGGTCCCCAGAGTCGACAATCCTTACGTCTGGACTCCCCTCAGATCCTCAGGACCGGAAAGGAGCACCTCTGCGAGAATCTCGTCTGAGCGTAGATTTCGTAGGGAACTGTGCCTGCTCAGCAGACAGGTTCGTCTACTACTCTCCACAACTATATCTAGGTGCATACTCAAGCCCAGGTCCGGCTTCTCACTCACAGTAACCTCCCTTGCCCACAGCAATAATCACAATAATATAATGCTGGAAAATAAATGCGGAAAGGTAAAGGTGCGGAAAAGTAAAGTGCAGAAAGGTAAAACACATATGCACGACACCCAACAAATAAACACCCAAGCGCTAGGATTGACTCGCGTAGGGGATGGGAAACGGTCCCAGCATAAGGGATGGGAAAAGTCCCTAGACGCTATAGTCCCCAGCTGTCGCTACTGCGAAAATCGGCGCCGGCTTGACAGGAGAGTCGCCACCGTGCGTTATTTATCCCTCAAAGCGGGAAAGGAAACGCTCGAAGTAAACCTCACAAAGACGGGAAAAGGTATGGTCATCGCAACCAAAACCTGGATTCGGGAGTCGGTTACGCAAGGGGAAGGTATTAGCACCCCTCACGTCCATCGTACTCGATGGGATCCACGCTTGGTGTTTATAAGGAAAAGGGTGTGTTATCTATCTACGTTAACGGTTGGTCTGAAAAGAAAATAAAAGGACAGGACTCGACAGAACATGCGGTGTTCTGGGCCTACGTACTCCCTCGTGCAATGGGAAAGTCAGAGTCAGCGTAGTTCGACCACCTACGCCTAAACGGGGAAAAGGTTGCTCGCCAGGACATCGTGTCCTGTGCCTACGTACTTCCACACGGCATGGAAGATCAGAGCAAACGTAGTTCGACTAACTACGGCTAAACAGGGAGTTCTCACACAGCAGTGAGAAAACAAACTGGTCCTAAAGGCTCGGGGACCTACAACTACGATCTGGTCTCAAATGCACTCGGGCAAGAGAAAAGGGGAACAATTAGTCGTCAGCGGGAAAGTCTCGATCGCACAGCCGCGAGAGAACAAAGGTTAGTTGTTAATGTGCTCGCTAGGATATCGCATCCTATGCCTACATATCCCCGTCTGGTACGAGGAATCAGAGCAGCTGTAGTTCAGCTAACTACGACACAAGCTACTCAAAAGCTCCTACTGAAAGGAAAGGGAAAAGACACCCTAAAACTATAGCTGAAAAAGGGAATCTACCTACTGCTATCATGCCTGGTTGACCATCCTAGTGTCTATCATAACAGCTCCGCAGCGGAGAAGTCAGAGCTCCTAAGGGATCATGGCAATAGGACTAAACGGCAAACGGGAAATACTACAAAGTAAAGAAATACCGAAAATATGCATGAATGCAACAACTAAACAATCAAGGTGCAAAGGACGCAAACCACAGAGGCAAGGGAGCTCAGCTCTACCAAAGACCAACAAGCAAAGCCACTCAATAACAAACAAGCAGAAGGAGGACCACCTCAACTTCTCATGCACACAAAGTCTACTTCTAAGATGCACCTACCTCAGAACTGTCTAGATGAATCCCTAAGTCTAATGCAACACAACACCATACAAGTCAAACAACACAAAGAGAAGGCTAGCTAACCTGATAAACCTCTATCCAAAGCTTAAACAAAAACCCTGAGCAAGACCCTCAACAAACAAACTTCTAATCTATCTCTAAACAAAAACCCTATGCAACACCTTAAGCAAAGATCTAAGCAAAAACTCTAATCAAAACCCTAAGCAAGAGGAATCATTCCCAGTCTCCAAGCTTCAGAACAAGCTTACCAAAGAAAGGGAGCTAAGCAGACAAACTCATAGTGCCTTCCTCAGGAAAGTACCAGGAGGTTACTACTCAGGAGTCATATCCTATGCGGCTCGACAACTGTGATCAGTTTACATTCCTCCTCAGGAGGAACTAAACTCACATGAAGGCTCCGGCATCATTGGATATTTAAGAAAGCCTATATGCACTAAGGGAACTAAGTGAACAGACCCATAGGACCTTCCTCAGGAAAGTACTAGGAGGCTTCCACTTAGGAATCGTATCCTACGTGGCTCAACAACTGTGATCAGTTTACATTCCTCCTCAGGAGAAATTAAACTCACAAGTTGGCTCCAACATCATTGGATACTTAAGAAATCCTAGATAAACTAAGGGAGCTAAGTGAATAGACCCCCTAGGACCTTCCTCAGGAAAATACTAGGAGGCTTCCACTTAGGAATTGTATCCCATGTGGCTCGACAACATGTGATCAGTTCACATTCCTCCTCAGGAGAAATTAAACTCACAAATTGGCTCCAACATCATCGGATACTTAAGAAAGAGGTGAGAAGAAAGAATGAAAGTCATTCATAGTGCCTTCCTCAGGAAAGTACCATAAACTTCCTTCAAACTTCAGGATCTCAAACCTCACAGACAGGGAACAAGCTCCTAGACTAAGCCTCAATCCACTGCATCCTTGAAAGCTCCAACGGGACTTCAACCAGCTCCTATCTTTGAGAAGAACCCACAGGCCATCAAACTACAAGAAACTATCTCTGAAGTTCAACCACAGTTGAACTTCAAAGTCAGAAGTCGTCAAGACTTCTCCTATCCTCAAGCTCAGACTAAAACATATCAGAACCTCCTACAAAAATCTATCAAAAATCTATGGGAAACCTACATGGCTCTATGACAACATACTAAAAAATCAGAGCAAAACTCATTACCAGATGAAAGAACTAAAATCAACAAAGCAGACATATCCACAAACCAATTATTCAATATCAAAACAATACAAAAATGCAATTAAAATGAAAATGCATGATTAAGCTAATGTTTTTGTACTATAAAATTCTACATTGAATTACGAGTCTACAGAAAAAAGAACGGAATTATTTGATTAAACCTACTATTTTTTATGAATTTTCTAATAATATGCATAACCTAAAAGATATTAAAAAAGTCAATTAAATGGAAGAAATGCTAAAAATAGTAAACAAAAATAAAATGGCATTTTTATTTTTATTTAATTTTCTATACATTTTCATGAAGTGGTAGGAAAAACAAGAAATTAAAAATCAATCATTTTCATTTTATTATGAATTTTTCAATATGCAAAGAAATATTAAAAGAAATTAACAAACTAAAATTGAAATAAGAGAGGAGGGGGGTGCTAATAGCATTGCGCCCAGTTGTTTTTCAGATGGGCCCAAGCAACGGGGGGTGCGAAAAGCACTTACGGTCTAAGCCCAATATGAGTCAGAAATCTGTTACAAAATAAAAAAAGAAAAAACGCCTGGGGGTGCAGTTAACAGTTTTTTCATGTTAGTTTTCATTGGGCTTCACGCTATGGGGGTGTGGATAGCACTTGGGCCTAAGGCCCAAAACGATTCATTCTGTCTCTCACGCAGGGGGAGGGGCATGAGTAAACCAGGGGGGTATGACTCAGCAAACGAGATTGGGCCTAAACCCAGCCCCAACCCTAATCCATGAAACCCTAATCAAAACCTAATCTCCCTATCCACTCTCTGATCACTGTTCATCCCCCCAAGCTAACCCTAGCCGTTTCGTCCCCATCCTCCATCCTCTCTCCATCTCCTCTTTCTCTCCCAATCCATTCAACCTCACAGCCATCATCATACAAGAACAAACAAAAACACCCTATACTCTTAATCCCTAACCAATCAGTTCATCCTAATCGAGGCCACTTTCATCCTAATCTACTAAATATATGACAATGGAGAGATGACGAAGAGGGACAAACCTGGGTTTACACGATGGAGACGATGGAGCTTCGAAGAACCTCAAACGAGCTCGCGTCGATCTTTGAAGATTTCTGGATATTTGCTGAAGATTTGATGACGCGAAGAACAACTCGTAGTGATGAACAGCGATGAGATCTTGATGAAGATCTTACAAGTCTTGGAACTGACGAATCTTGTACAGATCTGGGGAAATATTAGGTGATCGTTGTTGAAGGTTGATCAGAGGAGGATTTGCATGTTCTTGATGATGCGTGGTGATTTCTGGAAAAGATATTGACGCAGGTTGAAGAATTCTGGAACTTCCTTATGAAGAACGATGAACATTCGAACGCGTTCTGGAAAATCTTTGGATGAAGATGAATGTTTGATGATGTTCTGGAAAAGTTGTTCTTTAGACGCGAGGGAGATTTGATAATCTGGAAAACTGTATGAAGGTTCTGGGCGCAAACGATGAGTTTTCCGGCGCCGTTGAGGTCTCCGGCGAGGTAGTGATGAATGATGGGCGGAGGAGGAAGATGAAGAAGGAGTGTTTCTGTGAATTTCTGGGTAGAGAACAAACTCCGGCGATCTGTTGCGGTGGCCGGAGGGCGTTAGGGTGGCCGGCGGTGTGGGGTCACCGGATTTGCATGTCGGTCAAAGGCGTCTCCGGTGACGTTTGTGGTGGTGCCACGTAGCGAGAGTGCTGGCAGAGGGTGAGACGTGTGTGAGACGTGTGGCAGAGTGAGACGTGTAGTGGGGCAGGTGGCACGAGGAGGGAGAGTCTGAGTTGTGTGGTGGTGGGGTCTGAGAGCAACGCGTGTCACCCTTTATACCTGGACAAGTGGCATTTTTGGCTGATTTCTGGACAAAAACAAATGGACTGAAAAATGAACTTGGGCCTTCGAAAATCCCCTCTGGGCCCAACGAAAAGCTGGACAAAAAATCCTAAAAAACTGAGAAAACTGATTAATAAAAAACATTAAGTCTAATTAACCTAATTAAGACTAATCCTAATTAAACTAAATGCAGATTAACTATCCTAATTGACCTAAACATGATTAAAATCCTAATTAATCTGATTAAACCTAAAAACAGAATTAACACCTAATTAAACTAATTACCCTAATTAAATCTAAAAATGATTAAAAATCTAATTAACTCTATATTAATAAACTTCTACTAATTTCTGAAAAACCCATTAAAGTTCTATTTAATTTCTATTAAAATTCTATAAAATGCCTATTAAAAATCTATACTATTATTTAATATCTACTTAAAAGGAAAACTATATTAAAACAATACCCTATTTATTTCTATTTATTAAAATCCCTATTAACATAAAAGAAAAATCCATAATATTTTCTATATTATCTAAAACAACTAAAACTATTTAAATTCTTTTATATTCTAAAAAATGATTAAAAACTATTAAACCTATTTTAAAAATCTATATAAAATTCTAAAAAGAGATTTAAACTATTAAAAAAATACAAAAACCCTATTTAAATTCCAGAAAAATCTATAAAGCCTATTTAAAATCCACAAAAGTATATTAAAACCCTAAAAATGCAGACAAATGCAAATGACCACCATAAAAGAGCGCACGAGACCAGATCGAATCGAACAGAGAACCCCGGGCATCAGAATATCCCAAAATCACTATGCAAGCTAAAAATCACCGAGGAGCGCACAATTTCCCGAAAATAAAACCCTGATGATCTGGACTGGATCTGCCATATCTGATAGACGAAAATCAAGCTGTAACCCTGAGATCCTCTGTCTGTGCACAAATATCATACGTCTGATTTGCGAATATGAATTTAAACCACGAGTCAGATAGGAGAATCGGTTGGTCAAATTTTAGGGTGCAACACTTATGGCAACAGTTATTCATAGACAGACCTGAAAGTACTATTATGAAACTCAACATGATTATGCTAGCACCATCCCTCAATTCTATACAGACTTACAAGTTAAAAGGGGTTCACTCAAGACAAAAGGCTAATGGCCCTCTCCTACCAGAGCAAATTGGAAGATCTCATACTGAACTTATCAGCCTAAACTCAAAACATCCCAGCAACAGGCCTCAACAGGTCATTAATGGTCCATCATCATGAGCTCAACATAAATCATCTCCAAATTCAGACTAAACAGTCAGACAAACAAGCTGCCTTCCAAAGATCTAAATAACACACAACAACCTTAAATCCTCAAGACATCCCTCACTAGGCCAGGCCTTCCAAAAGAGAGGCATTAAACACAACAAAATATAGAATTCACCTCAATCATAGAATCTAATGATGATATCTCACTAAACTACACACTAGTGTTTAACAGCACCAAAAGACTCTCACCAGATACAAACAAACTTCTCTAAACACTCAAACCAAGAAAACCTTCTCTCAACAATCTAACAGTCCATACAAGACCTCATTAACACAAATCTGGCTTCATCCTATTCAAACTGCTTTTCATGAAAACACAACCTAGCAATAGCTGAAACAGTCATGGATATAAACTACATTGTTTGAATCCCAGCTCTAACCATCAAACTAAGCTTAAAGTCATAACTCTAAAGCTAAACACATACAGGAGCTTGACATTACAATGCCTAGGAAGCTAAATGCAAAGAGCCAACCACCCTAAGTATCTCATCATGGATTGATAAATCCATCTTCACATAAATGCTAACAGCAACCCTAGTGCAAGATCCCAATGACAACCTAACATCAAATGCACATGGTAATGGCCAAGTCAAACCTCACACAAATTTGATAGAAAAACAAGGTATTGGTCATCAACAAGCCTCAACAGTCCCATGAATCATCCCAATAACCTTTACCAAATCCAACAGAACTGTACAACTTACAAGCAAACTCAAAACATGTTAAAGACCAAGTTCAGGCACAAAAATGATTCAAAAGTGTACTAGCATTGAAAATGCCCTATGAGTTGAAAAATACACATGAGTTTGAAAATGCAAGACTGATAGCAGAACATGATATAGTTTCAACTAATACAAAGTTAACATATCACAAGCTAAACATGTAAGGGCTTCTAATCAAAATGCCAACAAACAAGATTCATGATTCAAAAATGTTGTTGCAACAGAAACAAATCAACAATATTCACAAACTGAACCGAATCCCAAACAGCATCAAACTTTCAAAGCAAGTGCAAGCAAACCTCATATGTTCATACATGACATAAGGCAATGTTTAGGAGAGTCTCTAAGAACAAGCACATAGCATCACAAAAATGTATAATAACAAGGAGGATTTTAAACATATTGATGAGTAACAAAACTAAACTTGGCAGATTCACACATGGACTGTTTTTGCCTTTAAACACATTCCAAGCAAAGTAAATTAAATATATTCATGACAGTTAAAACCTAGGATAGTGACTACTAACCTCTTGTAGACCTCCTAGCAAGCTAATATAGAAGATAAAACCTTGAAGCCTCCAAATAAGATCCAATCCAATGCCTTGGTGAAAATGCAGCCTTTCTTGCACTTGAAGTAAACAAGTGAATCTTGGACCAAAACATGAAACACGTGATGACGATGGTATTTTAGGTTATGGACAGTTGGTACATCATAAACCTAAGGTGTTTGGAGGTTTACAATGATCAAAACAAGTCTGAGCAGTGCCTTGGCAGATTTTGTGTGTGAAGTCAAACTTTGCTTGGTTGGGAGTTGACTTTTGGGAAAATGAGGGTTTTGACTGGTTTAAGAGTTTGAACACCTCCCACATATCATTTGTGGATTGTCTGGATGGTTTGTGATGAGTTTGAGTGGGTGAAAATGGTTTTGGAAGGCTTTGTGCTCGAGGAAGATTTTGAGGTATTTTGGAATGGTTTTCTTCACTTGTAAGAAAATGCAAGATAGGATGAGAGAAATGGTTTTCTCTTGGGTTTTAGAGTGCTCATGTGTCCCTTTCAACATAGAGGAAACCTCTATTTATAGGCAAGGCAAGGCTTGGGGTAGATTGGTACTTTGGCACTTTTGGTGGGAGTTTTGAAAATGAGATCTCATTCAAGATTGTATGGCAGCTGAGTAGATCATTCCCTTGGTTCAATGCAGTAAAAAAATTCAAGTAAAATGAGGGACATGAAGTGATTGAAGAGAGCATAGAGGGTAGGGAAGTAGCTGCTGCAGATTTCATGGAAAGTTTCTCTTTCCTCATTGATTTTCTTTGAATATAATATTGCAACCTTCCTTGCAACTTGCCATACCTTTCAAATCCTTTACTTCTTCTGCATTTTCCTTCATCATACTCCCTAAATATCAGATACAAACATGATCCAACTCGATTTCTTGTTAACTAGCGATGAACCCAAGTAATTTTCTGAATCAAACTCCAAATGTGCATTTAGCTGGATTCAGCCATAGTTGATATTTCCAAAGTCTTTCAAACAACTTTAACAAATGCTCAAGGTGATCTTTTTTGCTTTGAGATTTATCAATCATGTTATCTGCATACACCTCGATCTCTTGATGCATCATATCATGAAGGAGTGCAACCATGGCTCGCTGATAAGTGGCTCCTACATTCTTCAACCCGAAAGGCATGACCTTATAACAATAAGTGCCTCATGGTGTTACGAACGTTGTTTTCTCGATATCATCCGGGTCCATCCTGATTTAATTGTAACTTGAGAACCCGTTCATAAAGGAAAATATTGCAAAGCTAACTGTGTTATCAACCAATGTATCGATGTGAGGTAGTGGAAAGTCGTCTTTTGGACTAGCTTTATTGAGATCCCAGTAATCCACACACATTCTGACTTTTTTGTCTTTCTTCGGCACTGGCACAATGTTGGCTACCCACTCCAGGTACTTTGAAACTATTAGAAATCATGTGTCGATTTGTTTCTTTACTTTATCTCTGATATTTAGGGCCATGTCTGGTCTTTATCGTCAAAGTTTTTGCTTAACAAGAGGACATTCTGGTTTCAGAGGGAGCTTATGGACCACGATATCAGTATCTAGCCCTGGCATATCCTGGTATGACAAAGAGAAAACATTGGTATACTCTTTAAGGAGTAGTATCAACCTGTGCTTGACCTTTGTTTCGAGTGAGGCCCCAATCTTTACTTCTTTCTTTATCTCTTATGAACCTAAGCTGACAACTTCAATCTGCTCTTTATACGGCTGAAGGTAGGCTTCTTCATGCTCAGCCATTCTGGTTAACTCTTCGGGAACCTCAAATTCTTCGTCAAACTCTTCTTCAGCTTAGAAAACAAATGAACCATTACCAGAAGGAAGTGAATGAGCATTGGATTTTGCGGGTGATGGAGGCTTTTTGCATGGTTTTAAAGGGTTTAACATGATCAGACACACACATAACAACATGCAGATGATGGATTCAATTTTAAGTTTTTCTAAAAAGATCGCCATTTTTCCTTTTTACAAAAAGTGAAAATGATGAAAAAGTAAATGAACAAAAAGGACAAGAGTTTTAACAAAAACACTTCTTCATTCATTAATCTTTTTTAATTGCAAAGTGGCCCATACAAAATGATTCACTGGTTATGGGTAAGACCAGGAATTTCAAAGAAAACAAAAGCTAACAAGCAATGCATTACTCTAGAGGTAGCACGGCGGGAATTTCCACTGCCTCCCAATTGTGTAAGGTCACTCCATCTCGGATCACCAGGTTGTCGAGGCTGCTTTTATCATCTTCTTTAATGATTGCTTTGACTTGTACCCCGCCGCTTACAAACATCTCCTTTAGAGTTTTTTACTTTTTGATGCTCTCTTCGGACGCTTCTTCCAGAGTTGGTTTGTAACCCAACCCTTGCTTGTCATTTTTGGCGCGAGCATTCACTTCTATAACTTCTCCTCATCCCTGTAGGATGCCTTCCTTCATTGCAGCTTTTATGTTTTACGCGGAGGCAAAAGAAGGACCATGGACCATAGCAGAATTATCAATTAGCACAACATGAGCGATTTCTAGGGCTTTAAATGTCGTTTCTAGCGCATCCTCGTCGACTTCGATGTATCGGAGTGACGATAGGTTGATCACCATCAAATCTTCCTCCCCGTGCATTATGACCAGCTGATCATCAGTGACAAATTTTAGCTTTTGATGCAGGGTGGAGGTTACAGTTCCCGCCGCATGGATCTAAGGTCGGCCCAATAAACAGTTGTAGGCTGGATTAATATCCATGATTTGGAATGGTACTTCAAAACATTACGGACCCACCATTATTGGCAAAGTCACCTCTCCAATTACGAACCGTCTGGATCCATCAAATGCCTTTATAACCAAAGAGGTTGCTTTCATAATTGCTCTTTTATGACTTAATTTTTCCAGAGTCCTTTTTGGCATTACATTCAAGGAAGAGCCAGTGTCAACCAAGACTCTAGCTAAAGTATCTTCGTCACATTTGATGGAGATGGGCAATGCGCGGTTATGTTTGTGGCCTTCTGGCGTAAGATCATCATTGTTGAAGCTTAACGTGTTGCACGCCGTGATGTTCGCGACAACCGAGTCGAGTTGTCCCACCGTGATGTCTTTGGTGACATGGGCTTGAGTCAATATTTTTATAAGAGCTTCTCTATGCGGGGGTAAACTGAGTAGTAGTGACATTACAGAAATCTTTGATGGCATCTGGTTCAGTTGATCCACCACCCAATAATCACTTTTGCGGATTATTCCCAGGAACTCTTTGTCATCTTCTTTTAATATCTCTTTTCCTTTCATCTTATCAGTGACTACCGATTCTTTTGGAACAGTCCCTTTAGGAACAACCTCTTTGACAATAGGAATTACCTTAGGTGATACTTTGGGAGTTTCAATGGTAAGCATCAGTACATAAATCCTCTCACTGTAAGTCATCCGACTTCCTCCGGCAATGTTAGTCACATCAGCTTGTTTCCTTCCAGATTTCATCTCTCGCCAGGAACTATCGTACTTCCATGGTACATCTTTGGATTTTGTTCTCTCCAAGGATCAAATATAGGCTGAGCCTTGCCAAATCTGGGCACTGGATCATCACGAAATATTGGTCGGACGGCGCTGGATCGAGTCATCTCGTTATTGCCGGTATTGAACACCACTCTTTTCTTAGGCTCCTCCGGTAGATTGAACACTGATTCAATAACCGCAACGTCCTCTTTTTTCTACTTACTACTGACTTGTAGAATCCCCTCGTTGATTAATGAATGAATGTCTTTTTGCACAAGGTCACAACCTTGTGGGTTCTTGTTGCACTCTTCACAATCCTCATGAGTTCTCTTGAGCAACCATGCTTGAGCCAATCTCTTATGCAATTCTACTAGCGGTGTTTTAACTTCATCCACTTCAGTGACTATTCTCATCTCAGAGCCTTCTCCTTCTTCCGTTATAGCATTCACTCCACTGTGGTTTGGCAGAGGATTATCCTTCGCATTAGGATGATTATCTTCAAATGACAGTATTTTCTTTTCAATCAATTCCCTGACAATGTGCTGAAGCGCAATGGGATCCTCTAAATCATGCCCAGTGGTGTTCTCATGAAACGGGCAATGTGCGTTGGAATTGTAGTATGGAAGCAAAGGGTTGGGTGGGGCACCCAATTTTCTTGTTTGAATAAGTTCTCTAGCTACCATCATGGGATATAGTTCAATATAAATCATTGGTATTGGTTGTATCTTGGGCCTCCTGTTCTAATAGGTCGGCCTGGAAGCTTGAGCCATGGGCTGCTGCATTTGCTGATTATTGTAAGGTCGGTAATTGTACTGCTGATAAGCATTCAGTGCCCCTGGATGAAGATTTTGTTGATTTTGTATCTAGAAGACTGACGTAACTACCGTTATGTACTGTGGTTGATGATACTGCTGCTGTTGAGCTTGAACTTGGGGATGGATCTTTCGGTTTTATGCCTTTTCTCATAAATTACCGCATTAGTTTCTCCCTCTTTCTTTTTCTGGAAACTGTCGGATGGTTTCTTGGATGAATAGCTGCTGGAACTGCTGGCAGGACCAAACATTTCTTTGTTCTTCAATCCGGCTTTTACTTTGACACCCACTGCCACAATATCGGTGAAGTTAGATGATACGCTGCTTATCATTCTTTCATAATACTCTAGTTTGACGGTGTCAACAAACCAATATGCCAATTCCTTATCTGTAAGTGGTGGCTCAACTTGTGCAGCCGTCTCACGCCATATTTGCGCATATTCTTTGAAGGACTCTGAAGACTTCTGAGTCATGTTCAATAGCTGACGTCTGTTTGGAGCAAGGTCCACGTTATATTTGTATTGTTGGATGAAGGCATTAGATAGATCTTGAAAACTTCGAATCCTTGATTGGTCTAGTCCCAAATACCATTTTGCAGAGGCTCCTTTCAAACTTTCTTGGAAACAGTTTATCATTAACTTGTCATTGTCGAAATGTGCAGCCATGCGTCTGCAATACATCACCAAATGGAGTTTTGGGCAAGTTGCCCCATCATATTTTTCAAAGGATGGCTTTACGAACTTTGAGGGGAACACCAACCCCGAGACCAAGCACATGTCTCTGGCATCAGTACCAAAGATGCTTTTACCTTCTAAAGCCTTCATTCTTCTTGCCATGATTTCCATCTCGACCATCAGCTTATCGTGTTTTTCATCCCCTACTTCAGATTCATCTGGCATCTCATAAACTTGTTATTATTGAGTATTGAAGACCGGTCGGACATTCATCTGAGCGCCTGTTTGAGTGAACAGAGGGTTATGGATTTCATGCATGAGTCCTGCTGTTTGTGTCGTTGTACCTTGGACATGAAACAGAGATACAAAGTCTTTGGAGATGCCAAATGTAACACCCATTTTAATTATTTAGTCTTTTTGGTGTTATTTTATGTTGGTGTGCCTTTATGTGGGGCTGTGTCTGAGAGCGTTGGGGGGTGTCCTTAATTTATAGAAATTATTTAAATAATTGTAGAGTGTAATATTAATATAATATAAATAATAGTGGTGATAATTTAATAATAATAATAATAATAATAATAATAATAATTATTATTATTACTATTATTATTATTAGTATTATTATTGGAATAAGTAAATAAATAAGGAGTTAAGGGGGGTATTAGAGAGTTTTGTGGAGAGAAGAAAGTTGAACACGATAAATTCAATTTGGGAGAAAAAAACTAAGAAGGAAGAACAAGGAGGAAGAGAGGAAGGCTAGGGCTTCCCATCCTTAAGGATTCTTCAACAATCGGAGCATTAATCGAGGTAAGGGGGAGAAACGGATTGGGATTGGTAGATTACATGAATTGGATAGAGGGGATTCCTTAACCCCGTAGGGATTTGATGAGTATAATTAGTATGTTGATGAATGAGTGCATATGTGTTTATAAGTGTTACTATTATATTGAATTTCATGTACATTGATGTGTTTATGAGTATTGTTGCCATTGATGACATTAGGCATGTGTTGTTGTGAGATTGGTGAGGCTCTGTGTAACTCTGAAGTAGTAGTGATGAACATGAGTATTAGTTCTGGAGATGAAATTGGTAGAATAATGATTAGGATAGTGGATATTAGTTGTAGTAGTGATAGGACAGAAGATGGATGAGGAGTGATCGGCTTGGAATTGAGCACGATGACATTGTTGGACAGTGAGGGTTTTGAGAGATCGAAGACGCTCGCTAGCACCTTCGCTAAGCGAGCTAGTAGCGAGCACTCGCTAGCAGGTTCGCTAGGCGAGTGGGGTAGCGAACCCTTCCAGTAGCTACTGTCTGCCTTCGCTAGGGAGTTCGCTAGACGAGCAGCTAGCGAGCGTTCGCTAGGGCTTCACTAAGCGAATGAGCCAGCGAGCGTGACAGAAAAGTGATGTTGTGATGTTTGGCTTTGTGAATTCGTTTTGTCGGATCCCTTGGGTTGTGCCTGGTATAGATGTGGTGTTTAGTGGCGAAGAGTGTATACTCAGTGTTGAAAGGTGAAATTGGGTAGTAATGAATTTAATTGAAATAATGGATTGGTGTGTGATGTATATATATGATGTAGGGTGATGTGATCAGGAGGATCGTGTGACTTTAACTAAATTAATTAATTGGTGAGTAATATGTATGTATGATTTATGGTAATATGATCAGGAGGATCGCGTGCACTTAGTGTGCTTGATGTTTATTTGTTGTGCATTTGGTGTCGTGCATATCATCGTGTTTTGGTGGGATGAATCATTGCTCAGGAGGAGTGTATGTGATTCATCCGTACTCCCTTGTGGAGAATGGTGGGGATAGATCATTGCCAAGGAGGGGTGCATGTGATCTATCCGGGGTTCGATTGAATGAACCAATGAGTCGGTACCGCATGCATGGTGTTGAGTTGCATATTTGCATTATTATATGTTGTGATTGATGTTTGGACAGTAGGTCGTGATTGGTGCATGTTGGGTGATATTTACGTAATTGCTACCTTTAGTTCATGTATTTGATTACCGATAATTTTGATCATGTTTTCTCACCCCTTTGTTGTTGTTGTGGTCTGTGCTTCTTCAAAAGTACAGATAATCCAGGTACTTAGTTAGCTTGGATAGTGGTGTGCGAGTTGAGTCTTAGGATGCTCTGATACGTAGCACAAGACTTGGGTGTTTATTTGTTTTGAATTGAAATTGTTTTATTTTCTTGTGACGTATCATGTTTGGTGAACATGTTAATGAATATTTTTTTGTAATTTGGCGGATGGCCGAGAATGATGAATTAAGGATTATTCCGCTGCTTTGTTGTGGAAAACCCTCTAATGAGGAGTATGTTGAATTATTTGATGTGATATCCCACTTTTGAGGGAAAACTCTAATGTTTATTTAAAATAATTGTATTTTATTTAATTTTGGGAAGTGGGGTGTTACAATTGGTATCAGAGCAGGTCGGTCCGTCCGGCTAGTGTAGTAGTTGAGTCTGTCCTTAGGATAGAGATTGTTTAACTTCTAACTGGTGTTGTTATTGTTAAGTAGTTTGGCCGGAAGGAATGATGTTGCTTTGGCCGCTGCTATGCAAGCGATGGCGCAAGTGGTTGCTAATCAGAACCAAGTTGCGGGTGCACAATTCCGAGATTTAGCACAGTTTCGGAGTAACAAGCCACCGACGTTTGGAGGAGGGATTTTGGAGCCTGAAGCTGCACAGAAGTGGCTGAAGGCAATTGAGAAGATTTTCAGGACGATGGACTGTAGCGACGAGCAAAAGGTGAGGTTTGGTACTCACATGTTGGAAGGGGAAGTTGAGGCTTGGTGGGACAACAGTCACCAGAGATTGGAGACTGCAAGAACTGCGATTATTTGGGAGGTGGTTCGAAAGGGTTTTCTGGAGAAGTACTTTCCAGAAGACATACGAAGTGCTAAGGAGGTAGAGTTCCTAGAGTTGAAGCAGGGTAATCAGACCGTAGCAGAGTATGCTGCGAAATTTGTAGAGCTAGTGCAGTATTGTCCTCATTACAATACTGAGGATGCGATGACCTCTAAGTGTTTGAAATTCGAGAATGGGCTGCGTCCGGAAGTTAAGTTGGGGATTTCTTTTCAGAAGATCAAGAATTATCCGGAGCTGGTAAGCAGGAGTAGGATTTACAATAATGATAACAGGGCCAGAATTGCACATTATAAGGCCGTGAATGACCGTAAAGGTAAACAGAGATTTGGTGGTACTCCTTATAGTGTTCCTGCTGATAAGGGGAAATCTAAAGCTGCTACTGATAAGAAGCTCAGAGAAGGAAGAACATCTACTGATTTGAAATGTTTCCGGTGCGGTGGCGCGGGTCATCGTGCGAATGATTATCCTAATGAGGTAAAGAAGTGTTTCAAGTATGGTAAGCCAGGACATGTGATAGCTGATTGTAAGGCCATTATGCCTACCTGTTATAACTGTGGTGAGAAAGGTCACATCAGTACGCATTGTGAGAAGCCAAAGAAGCCTCGGGCGTTCCAGGCCAGTGGTAAAGTATTTGCTTTGGCTGGAACTCAATCTTCCAGTGAGGAGCGTTCTATCAAAGGTACTTGTTTCATCAATAATATTCCTTTGACTGCTATGATTGACACGGGTGCAACCCACTCGTTCATTTCTGTTGATTGTGTGAAGAGAGTCGGATTGGTGCCGTCTACTCTTGAGCGACAGATGACTATTGAAACTCCCTCTATTGCTTCAGTGACTACTTCTTTGGTGTGTTTGAAGTGTCCACTGACTATTTTTGGCAGAGACTTTGGAGTGGATCTGATTTGTCTGCCACTTGGTAATTTAGATGTTATTTTGGGTATGAACTGGTTGGAGTTCAATCGAGTCTACATCGATTGTTTTCGGAAGGTGTTGTTGTTTCTTACTCCAGAAGAGGAAGCGTTAGTGGATTCTTTGTCTAATAAGGAATTGAGGACCTTGTTGGAAAACTAAGCGAAAATGTTTGCTTTATTTGCATCATTATCTAGTAACAGTAAAGCGTCAATGGAAGAGTTGGCAGTGGTGAACGAATTCCCCGAAGTGTTCCCTGACGATATTACAGAGTTACCTCCGACGCGAGAAGTTGAATTTAGCATTGATCTTGTTCCTGGTACGGGGCCTATATCTATGGCACCGTATAGGATGTCAGTGGTGGAATTGGCTGAATTGAAATCACAGATTGAAGACTTGTTGGACAAAAAGTTTATCAGACCAAGTGTGTCACCGTGGGGAGCTCCAGTGTTGTTGGTAAAGAAGGATGGTAGTATGCGCATGTGCATCAATTACCGTCAGTTGAATAAAGTGACCATTAAGAATAAATATCCTCTTCCAAGGATTGACGATTTAATGGATCAGTTGGTGGGAGCTCGTTTGTTCAGTAAAATTGATTTGAGGTCGGGTTATCACCAGATCAGAGTAAAAGAAGGTGATATTCAGAAGACGGCATTTAGAACCCGATATGGACATTACGAATATGTTGTAATTCCTTTCGCAGTGTCTAATACGCCGGGAGTGTTTATGGATTATATGAACAAAATCTTCCATTCTTATTTGGATCAGTTTATTGTCGTGTTTATTGAAGACATACTGATTTATTCTAAGTCAGATGAAGAGCATGCAGGGCATTTGAGAATTGCTTTGCATGTACTGAAGGATAATAAGTTATTTGCTAAACTATCAAAGTGTGAGTTCTGGTTGAAGACAGTGAGTTTCTTGGGACATGTAATATCTGGTGATGGTATATAGGTGGACCCATCAAAGGTTAGTGCGGTGTTGCAATGGGAACCGCCGAAGACAGCAACAGAGGTTAGAAGCTTTTTGGGTTTGGCAGGATATTACCGAAGGTTTATTGAGGGATTTTCTAATTTGGCATTGCCATTGACTCAGTTGACGAGAAAGAATCAAGGTTTTATGTGGGATCCTGCTTGTGAAGAGAGCTTTGAAGAATTGAAAAAGAAATTGACTACGGCACCGGTGTTAGTGTTGCCGACTCCAAGTGAACCTTTTGTGGTGTACTGTGGTGCGTCTAAAATGGGATTAGGCGGAGTTCTTATGCAAGCTGGTAAGGTAGTGGCGTATGCTTTGCGGAAACTGAGAGTGCATGAGAGGAATTACCCTACTCATGATCTTGAGTTGGCTGCGGTAGTTTACGTGTTAAAAATCTGGAGGCACTATTTGTACGGTTCGAGGTTTGAGGTGTTCAGTGACCATAAAAGTCTGTAGTATTTGTTTGATCAGAAAGAGCTAAACATGAGTCAAAGAATATGGTTGGAATTCTTGAAAGATTATGATTTTAGCTTAAGTTATCATCCAGGAAAGGCAAATGTAGTAGCAGATGCCTTCAGCAAGAAACCAATTCATGTGGCGGCTTTGATGGTGAAAGAAATGGAACAAATTGAGCAGTTCAGAGACTTGAGCATGGTTTGTGAAACTACGGCAGATAGCGTGAGGTTGGGCATGTTGCAGGTGAATAATGATTTCTTGGATATAATTAAAGAAAACCAAAAGCTAGATGTGAAGTTAGTGGATTTGATGCCTGGGGTAGGAAGTGACCCCGATAGTGATGTTAAGCTGGATAGTGTGTGTTGAGATTCAGAGGCAGGATTTGTGTGCCGGATAATGACGAGCTGAAGAAGTCAATTCTGAGTGAAGGACATCGTAGTAGTCTGAGTATCCATCCGGGCGCTACGAAGATGTACCATGATTTAAGGAAGTTATTTTGGTGGTCCCGTATGAAAAGAGATATAGCTCAATTTGTTTATGCCTGTTTGACATGTCAGAAGTAGAAGGTAGAGCATCAGAGACCTTCTGGATTTATGCAACCGTTGGAAGTTCCGGTTTGGAAATGGGATTGTTTAACTATGGATTTAGTTACGGGTTTGGCGAACACGGTAAGAGGATTTGATGCTATTTGGGTGATTATGGATCGACTTACGAAGTCTACGCATTTTGTGCCGATTAATATCAGTTTTCCGTTGATGAAGCTGGCAGAGATTTACATTCGGGTAATTGTGAAGCTACATGTTGTTTCATCGAGTATAGTGTCGGATAGAGATCCAAGGTTTACTTCAGAATTTTGGAAGAGTTTACAGGAAGCTTTGGGTACTAAGTTGAAGTTGAGTTCAGCTTATCATCCGCAGACTGATGGTCTGTCAGAGAGGACTATTCAATCGCTAGAGGATTTGTTGAGAGCCTGTGTGTTGGAAAAGGGTGGTGCGTGGGATACTCATTTACCGTTGATCGAGGTCACGTACAACAACAATTACCATTCTAGTATCGGAATGGCACCGTTTGAAGATTTATATGGTAGGAGGTGCAGAACTCTTCTGTGTTGGTATGAAACAGGTGAGAATGTAGTCTTAGGACTAGAAGTTGTGCATCATACTACTGAGACAATTCAGATGATTCGTGAGAAAATGAAAGCATCTCAGAGTAGGCAGAAAAGTTATTATGATAACCGGAGAAAAGAGCTGGAATTTAGTGAACGTGATCACGTGTTCCTAAGAGTTAACCCAATGACAGGTGTGGGTCGTGCGTTGAAGTCCAAGAAGCTGAACCCTAAGTTTATTGGACCGTGTCAGATTTTGCAGAGAGTTGGTGTTGTAGCCTATAGAGTGGCGTTACCGCCTAAACTTTCGATTTGCATGATGTGTTTCATGTGTCGCAGCTTCGAAAGTATGTCTCGGATCCATCTCATGTGATTCAGAGAGATGAAGTTCAAGTCCGGGAGAATCTTACTGTTGAGACGATGCCGTTGAGGGTCGAAGATCGTAAGATGAAACAACTCTGAGGGAAGGAGATATCCTTCGTGAAAGTAGCTTGGGGAGGTGCTGCAGGAGGCAGTGTGACCTGGGAATTGGAAAGCAGGATGCGGGAAGCGTATCCGGATTTGTTTCCATCAGGTAATTTTCAAGGACGAAAATAATTAAAGTGGGGGAGAGTTGTAACACCCATTTTAATTATTTAGACTTTTGGTGTTATTTTATGTTGGTGTGCCTTTATGTGGGACTGTGTCTGAGAGCGTTGGGGGGTGTCCTTAATTTAAAGGAATTATTTAAATAATTGTAGAGTGTAATATTAATATAATATAAATAATAGTGGTGATAATTTAATAAGTATTATTATTATTATTATTATTATTGTTATTATTATTACTATTATTATTATTAGTATTATTATTGGAATAAGTAAATAAATAAGGAGTTAAGGGGGGTATTAGAGAGTTTTGTGGAGAGAAGAAAGGAGAACACGAAAATCAATTTGGGAGAAAAAAGTAAGAAGGAAGAACAAGGAGGAAGAGAGGAAGGCTAGGGCTGCCCATCGTTAAGGATTCTTCAACAATCGGAGCATTAATCGAGGTAAGGGGGAGAAACGGAGTGGGATTGGTAGATTACATGAATTGGGTAGAGGGGATTCCTTAACCCCGTAGGGATTTGATGAGTATAATTAGTATGTTGATGAATGAGTGCATATGTGTTTATAATTGTTACTATTATGTTGAATTTCATGTACATTGATGTGTTTATGAGTATTGTTGCCATTGATGAAATTAGGCATGGGTTGTTGTGAGATTGGTGAGGTTCTGTGTAACTCTGAAGTAGTAGTGATGAACATGAGTATTAGTTCTGGAGATGAAATTGGTAGAATAATGATTAGGATAGTGGATATTAGTTGTAGTAGTGATAGGACAGAAGATGGATGAGGAGTGATCGGCTTGGAATTGAGCAAGATGACATTGTTGGACAGTGAGGGTTTTGAGAGATCGCAGACGCTCGCTAGCACCTTCGTTAGGCGAGCTAGTAGCGAGCACTCGCTAGAAGGTTCATTAGGCGAGTGGGGTAGCGAACCCTTCCAGTAGCTACTGTCTGCCTTCGCTAGGGAGTTCGCTAGGTGGGCAGCTAGCGAGCGTTCGCTAGGGCTTCGCTAAGGGAATGAGCCAGCGAGCGTGACTGAAAAGTGATGTTATGTTGTTTTGCTTTGTGACTTTGTTTTGTCGGATCCCTTGGGTTGTGATCGGTATAGATGTGGTGTTTAGTGGCGAAGAGTGTATACTCGGTGTTGAAAGGTGAAATTGGGTAGTAATAAATTTAATTGAAATAATGGATTGGTGTGTGATGTATATATATGATGTAGGGTGATGTGATCAAGAGGATCGTGTGACTTTAACTAAATTAATTAATTGGTGAGTAATATGTATGTATGATGTATGTTAATGTGATCAGGAGGATCGTGTGCACTTAGTGTGCATGATGTTTATTTGTTGTGCATTTGGTGTCGTGCATATCATGGTGTTTTGGTGGGATGAATCATTGCTCAGGAGGAGTGTATGTGATTCATCCGTATTCCTTTATGGAGAATGGTGGGGATAAATCATTGCCAAATAGGGGTGTATATGATCTATCTGGGGTTCGATTGAATGAACCAATGAGTCGGTACCGCATGCATGCTGTTGAGTTGCATATTTGCATTATTATATGTTGTGATTGATGTTTGGACAGTAGGTCGTGATTGGTGCATGTTGGGTGATATTTACGTAATTGCTACCTTTTGTTCATGTATTTGATTACCTATAATTTTGATCATGTTTCCTCACCCCTTTGTTATGTGCTTCTTCGGAAGTACAGATAATCCAAGTACTTAGCTAGCTTGGATAGTGGTGTGCGAGTCGAGTCTTAGGATGCTCTGATACGTAGTACGGGACTTGGGTGTTTATTTGTTTTGGATTGAAATTGTTTTATTTTCCTGTGACGTATCATGTTTGGTGAACATGTTAATGAATATTTTTGTGTAATTTGGCGGATGGCCGAGAATGATGAATTAAGGATTATTCTGTTGCTTTGTTATGGAAAACCCTCTAATGAGGAGTATGTTGAATTATTTGATGTGATATCCTACTTTTGAGGGAAAACTCTGATGTTTATTTAAAATAATTGTATTTAATTTAATTTTGGGAAGTAGGGTGTTACACCAAATGGAAACTCTATTGTGGAAGTCACTACCGTTGTAGGGGCCATTGTAGTTGTGTTAACCTTAGATACCATCGTGGTTTGCGTATCCATTTTTGCCCTGATCACTTGCATAGCCTCCAGGATCTGGGTGACATCACCTTGAAGTCCTTCCAATTCATTGTCAATCTGATCAATCCTCTCTTGCTGAACTACCATTCTCTTCTAAGTATTGGCTCAGGTGTTGCAACGGTGGGGACTTAGTGTGATCTTCTGGGGGAAAAGAACAACGGATGAGTTGCGGAACTCATGCAACACTATGAAAATGATGTGTTATGCAAATGCAAATGCAATACTACTCATTCAAGGAAAAGCAACAATCTTGTTTACAAACAAAATTAGTAAATCAACACACGTAACAACGTGATTGGCAACATAAAAGGAAAGCAAAATTTCATTGATAAAACAAAGTCTGTTACAACAGATGGTTCTCGTTTATGAACGAGACCTTTTTTACAACATAATTTTCAAAAAGTAAAGATTACATTCATAAGCTCTTAAGATTATAATCTTAGAAACAATAGGAATTTTGGAGGCCTCGATCATTCTAACAAGATGATCCCTCCTCTTCTTGAGGTCTGGCTTGGTATTAACTTCGACGAATCAGCTCCCATAGCTCGGCATTTTCTCGTTCTGCTTTAACTAAAGCAAACTTCAGTTCATCTCTAGGCATGAGTATTCATGATTATAAATAGATTTCATAAGTATGATTGTAGAACATTTTTAGAGCTATCTCTTTTGACCAAAGGAGATGAGCTCTTATGGCCAGGCAGCTCATGTTTTCTTCAACAGTTATTCCTTGCAGATGCAGACGATACCAGGCCAAACGGGCTTGAGTTTCAAAAATTTTGTTGCTACCTTTTTTACAGAAACAATTCCTTAGCAAGTCTTGATCTAGTTCTGGTCCTGTTTGGTACCCTAGCTGACGGCTAGCGAGGACCGGACTGTAGCTGATGATTCCCTTTGTGCCTATAAGTGGTATGTTAGGAAAGTCTCCACAGCTTTGAGTCATGGTGATTCCTCCATTCTTGATGTTGTACCAGTTGACGTCGTAATGGGATAGCGATGCTAACTTTCTGATCCAAGCATCTTTGTTGTGGAGATTCCAGAAAACATGAGTCTTGGGCAAGTGTGAAATAAATCACTTGCTGAGAAGTGTTGTGCAGCATGAGAACAGTCCCAAATCATACATTTTCCGGTGGTGGATAACATAGTAGGTGCTCCAAAAATGTGTGAACAAACCATTTCCCACATCAAACTCTACATTACCACCAAAGTTGAATGTCGGTTTGCCAAGACTCCTTCTAAAACAAATCAAATCACTCCACCACAATGATGATGAAGCCTTCACACATAATAAATCTCCAAACAAAATAGAATGTTCAAAATTACCGTAACGATACCTCAAAAGATCATACCAAATAGCATTCTTGTCATTTAACAGCCGCCACTTCCACTTATTCAATAGAGCTTCATTAAAATCTTCGATACTCCTAACGCCAAAGCCTCCATCATACTTAACCTTGCATATTTGACTTCAACTAACCCATGTTATTCTCCTCGCGTCTTACGATCTGCCACAAAATAAATTCATTTGAATTCTTTCAATCTCTTTCCATACACGTATAGAAACCTTATAGAAGGACAAAAGGAAAATCGGTAAGGAATTCAGCATAAATTTAATCAATATGAGTCTACCTCCTTTTGTAAGCACTTTAGCTTTCCAACTAGTCAGTTTCCTTTTGATCTTCTCTACTAAAGGTTTCTACATGCTAATCCTTCTCAGATTACTGCCTATAGGAATAACTAAGAAATTGAAACTACGTCCTCCAATCTTGCACGCTAGGAAGTTCGCCGCAGCCAAGACAAAGTGATGGTTCAAGTTCAAACCATGGATTGTAGTCTTGTAAAAATTGATTCCCAACCCAGACACCAATTAGAACCCTTGAAGAATTGCTTTTATACTCCATAGGTTCTTCTAATCGCCTTCACAAAAAAGAATCGCGTCGTTGGCAAATTGGAGAACTTCAATTGAATTCTTTAATATAAATTTCAAATAGTTCCAGCAAACTCTATCGTAAGATTTTTCGAAATCCAACTTGTACAGTATACAACTCCATTTGTTGCAAGTTACAATATCCAGAATTTTGTTTTCTGCAAGAACTCCATCTAAAAGAAACATGCCTAGTACGAAAGCAGTTTGGCACGAAGATATAAGGAAACCTAAAACCTTTTTCAGCCTAGCAGCTAAGACTTTAGAAATAATTTTCTGCACACAACCCACCAAACAAATAGGCCTAAACTCTGTGATTCCTTGAGGATTCGAAGTCTTCGGAATAAGAGTAAGAAAAAAAGAAGTAACAGCTTTGCTAAGTCTAGGAGATCCATGAAAAAGTTTTACAAAACCAATAATATATGCTTTCATAAAATCCCAACACTTCCTTAAGAAAAATAAGTCGTAACTGTTAGACGACTACAATGATCTAGAAGAGGGGTTGAATAGACCACTAATTTCTAAACAGAGTCTGCACTTAAAAGAAATTTGGTTTTTAAAAAATTTATGCGGAAGCAGCCGAAGACCTAGGTCGTCTAAACGAACTGTTACTGAAAAGATCGGATATGCGATAAGCCAAGATGGAATATTGGTTCCAATGAGAAAACGAGTCAATATTTTGAAAGTTAATCATTACAATTAGAATCACTTAAGTTTATGCAATTTCTAATGACTTGTAAAAATTAAACTCAATTTGACAAAAGCACAAATAGTTTGTGTGCGATCAATTCGTCGAACACTTGGTGTGCAAAACACCGCAAGTGATATTCTCTAAGTAATTGTAGTGTAGAGTTTTTCCAATTATAATCAAAATGATTGTAATGAGTTTTCAAAACACTTTTCAGCACTACATTACATCGGAATTTTTATTGAACAATTGATTGTGCACAAACGTTAACAATTCAAAAATAGAGAAATAGAGAAAGAGAGAACAACACTGAATTTGTTTAGGCAGTTTCCCTTTCGTCCTCACTTAGCATAAGTCTTCCACCAATTCTAGAAATAGAATTGAGATATGTATTATCTTGTTGCAAACGTTTATACAAGAGAAGCAATAATCACCACACACTCAAACCTAATTATTGATGTTGATACTATGTCTTCTCTCCCCTTGATTCAAGTTGAATCAAGTGCCTCAAACATGTTGAATAAACCTCTGGTTCCAGCTACTTGTCTAGACAACCCCACAGTCTTCAAATCTTTAGCTCGGCTGATTTCAATCACACACAGTTCGAACCCAAATCTTTCTTCCATAATCCTCCGGTTACCGCTACTAGATTGAACGAACCATCCGTTCTTTAATCACCTTCGCTCGGCTGAATCTGTGAAGAAATTATCTATGCAAAAACCCCTAAATCCTCAAGATTCTTGGAGGACAAAACCCTAACAGTTTTATTCAAGAAAAACCCACCGAAATCTCAACCCAAACTCGATACAATATCCTATGTTGGGACGTTATCACCTTAATGGTGCAAAATGATCAACAAAAATTGTTATGCGTAGTTGTTGAGAAAATACAAGAAAGAGGATGAAGATGATGAGAAAAACTCAGTGTCCATATTTCACCTTTCTTGTTCTATATTTAAATGAAGAGCCAAAAAGAATATATATGATGCGAAAACCAATTAACAAACATAATTGTAGTTTGACATGAGATACATCAGAAAAATAATGCATTTTTAGCGAACGGTCGACCTAAGGATTAGAGGGGTCAAACTGAGCACACCCGATTGCATAACTATGCAAAAATTGAAGTTGTGCATCGATTGGAACAGGTCCATGCATCAACGCAAGCTTGAACAAAAATGAGAAATGCAAATACTTACAGTATGAGTCGACTGGAGGGTCGACACGAGCACACCTGAGAGCAAAATGTTGAAATTCACATTACATGAGTCGACCTAAGCAAGGCTTTGAGTCGACTCAAGCACCCTAAACTTTCAAAACTGACTTTTTGCACATAGTTTGGTCTACCTAAGCAATACTTATGCATACCTAAGTCTCCTAACATGATCAACTACACACAAAACATATATGATGTTCTCCTATATGTATAGACACATAATTTTGAAATATTTTTGTGCATTAGTAAACTATGAGTGCAGACTAAGACTCGATGATACCGTCCAAATTACAAAGTACGAACTAGACACGTTTTGACATCATTAAAATAAGGACTGACACACCTTGCCCTCACATACTCCCCCTTTTTTATGATGGCAAAACACTTGCAAAATCTTTAGCTTATCGAGTACTTTGAGTAGTATCATCCTCCCCCTAATTTTATGCATTCTTCCGAGAGAAAATCTGATCAATCTTTATGAGATGGATTGCCGATTTTTGCATGGTCTCTTCTCCCCCTTTGACAACATCAAAAAGAGAGAAGCACAAGGTCAAAGAAAACACAATATATCAAATTGAACACAATCACATACTTTACAACAGATACACATTAGCAAACACCCACGTAAAATGATGTTAATGGAAGAAATATGAAGATAAATAAGACAAGAAGCATATAAAGAAAGTTAAGTGAATTAAACAAACACCATGTTCCAAAACAACTCCAAGTATCAAACAAACAAACATAAAAATAGCAAAGGTTGTGAAGTGTCAGCTTGTGATGTTGGAGCTCTTGTGGTTCTTTTCCCCGTTACTCTTCTGGTAGCCATGAAACTCAAATGATGGAGAAGATGAACAGTACTTCAAATTTGAATAGATGATGAAAAACCCAATTGAAACCTTTAGAATGTTGAAGTTTTTGATTTTGATGAACTTTTTGAGAATGGGTTTTGAGGTTTTGTAGAGATTTTTAGGAGAGGGGAAGTGGAAGAGAGTTTTCTATATGAAAATGATAATGTTTGAATTCTTTGAATGAGTAAATGCAATTAATAGATCAAAATACAATGAAGAGGCGCTGCATTTTTCAAGAATTTTTCAGAGTTTTTCAGCGACGCATCGAACTAAAGAACCATGCGTCGATGCATACTGATGAAAAACATACAAGTTTAAATACGCACAGTTTGAGTCGACCTATGGGTTGACCAGTGCATACTCGATCCAAAACTTGTGAAAATAGCATAATCATGAGTCGACCTATGACCTGTTTTGGTCGACTCACACGATGAAAATATGTAAAAATGCACATTTCAAGTCATTTATGCATCAACCAATAATAAATGAAAGGCTCACACATATTTCAAACTTAAAAATGAATTAAAATATGTTCAAGTTTATGGTGCTTGTATTATCACACAAAAATTGAAGTCGAGTAATTGTTGCTTGAGCCACAAGACTTGAGCACAACAACTACCGATCGCAATGTATTATGCCTCGGATGTTGACAAAGCAACGAAAACTTGTTTTTTGCTATGCCAACTCACTAAGGAATTTTAGAAAAAATGACAAGTGCCACTTGTTCTTTTCCTATCCGATTTACAACCGGCAAAGTCTGAATCAGAATAGCCAACCAAAGAACAATCATCTCCCTTGGAATACTAAAGCCCATACTTTGGAGTACCAAATAGGTATCTAAGTATGCGCTTGACGGTTTTTAAATGTGATTCCTTAGAACATGATTGGTGTCGCTTCCGCGAAAATAAGGTGCCGGCAAAACAGAAGAGTCGCCACCTTTCGTTATTTATCCCTCAGAACGGGAAAGGAAACGATCGGAAAAACCTGACGAAAAGGTATAAGACAAGGTCATCGCAACCATTGTCTGGGTTCGGGAGTCGGTTACGCAAGGGGAAGGTATTAGCACCCCTCACGTCCGTCGTACTCGACGGGATCCACGCTTGTTGTGTTTACTGGACGAGTTGGTTTATCTATCTACCTATCAAGGTTGGCTGAAATAGAAAAGAAAATGACTCGGCAAAGCGTCGCGCTTTATGCCTACGTATTCTCATCAGAGAATGAGAAATCAGAGTCAACGTAGTTCGACCTAACTACGGGTTACGGGGAAGGTGGCTCGCCAATACGTCAGTATTGTGCCTACGTACTCTCAACAGGTATGAGAGATCAGAGCTTACGTAGTTCGGGGTACTACGGATTACGGGGATTCAGATTCATCTGTTTTATCAAGTAGGGTTAAACAGCAGTTCCAGCAGTTAGGGACAAAGCCTGTTTGCGTTGGCGCTGAAGTTTAACGACACTCTTTTCTTCAGAAAAGCTTCCTTTGAATTACGGGCCCACGGGGCAAAAAGGTTTGAAGTTTGTTTTCTGTCTTTTACGGAAGAAGTGTTTTTTATTGTGTTTGCAATTTCAATCGCACTAAAGACTATGACCTGAGAGTGAATGTGTCGCATGTCACCCAAAGGGTGCCATACTAAACATCTAGACTGTTGAAAAGAAGCTCTCCAACAATCCTTTCCCAGATAGCTTAAGGCTCGTAACATACGAAAGAAATCATTCATGATTACTGTATCTTAAGCTGTTTTGAGATGAGAAGAGAGAGGCTCAACTACGGGGAGACTATCAAGTCCTACTGTTGTCATGCCAAGGATTCATCCTATAGTTGAGGTTTGAAACAGGGAACTCCTAGAAGTTATCATGCATAGGTTTCAACCTAAAGTTCTATCATCACTTCCTTATCAAAGGAAATAAGAGTCCTAAGGGATCATATCAATGATAAACAGAACAGATAAAGCATCAGCTTAAACAGTAAACAGTAAACGACTGTAAAATGCATGCAATGCAAGTGAGGGAGGAAATGTGTGTAGGGTAGCAGCCTCCACAAGCTCATCTCAACCTCAAGCCAGATATGAACAACAGTGATCATACAGAGGAAATAACATGCTATCAAGCAAAATAGAATAACAACTGCAATCATACAATAAAAATAAAATGCTATCAAGAAGAATAAACCACATGGGCAAGGGAGCAGGGCTCTACCGAATACCCGCAAGCAAAGCCATATAGTAACAATACAAGAAGAGGGAGCAACTCAACCTCTAATGCAACCATGCTCCTAGATTAAAGTCAGTCTAGATATGAACTTATTATAATGCATCAAGCAAGTCAAACAAGGCATATCAATACAGAAAAGAAAACAGACATGAAAGCAGATCAACTACACTCCCTCTTTCCAAGCTTCAGCTCTTCTGACAGCAATCCAGTCTACAGACCTCAATCACCCTTCAAGGCTATCATCTTTCATGACAAGTATCAACTTGCTTCTCCAGGGTTTCAATCCATCCAACATAAGTATCAACTTATTCTCTCTTCTCCAAGCTTCAGCTCTTCAGTCAATTCCACCTTCAGGCTTCACTCTTAGCTACAAGTATCAACTTGATTCCTTCAGGCTCTCAATGCATCAGTGCAAGTGTCAACTTATCCTTTATTCCTCAAGCCTCAGCTCTTCACTCAATCTTAATTGAATCCTCCTCATAAGTATCAACTTAGTCTTCAAGCTTCAGCTCTCTTTGCTTTACCAGTATCAACTTGGTCTTCTTCATCTACAAGCTTCAGCTTCTCAGAGTAGTCTTCAATCACATGGAAGTGTCAACTTCATCCTGCAATCTTCAAGCCTCAGCTCTTCACTCAATCTCTATTGAATCTTCAAGTATCAACTTGTTCCCCTTGCTCTTCAGGATTCAGCTGCAATGGCAATGCTCAAGGAATCATCCTCTTCCACACTCTTCAGTGAAGTCCTCATCTTCAAACTCAAATCCAACATCTTTCAAGATACTCAGCCCAGAATACAATTGATTTAACAGGATGAGTGGAAATGATAAACAGCTTACTGACAACCAAAGGAAGCCTGTAAGGGTTCATCATTATGAGAGACTGGTTCCCTCAAAGTTCTACTTCCCAGATAAAGCCACTCATCCCTCCAAAGGAGGGATGTGATTATCTTAGAAGGACTTTTAGTCATTGGGAGGAATGGAAGCACAAGATGCTTTCCATACTTGTGAAAGAAATCAATCTAACCCTAAGGCTCTCCCTATGGCTCCTATCTCCTGAATCTCCATCAGATACCTTCAGGCATAAGCAAATCCAAGCTCCAAGCAACTTCAAGCATCCTCACCTTGTCTTCAACTTGTCTTCAATCTCAAACAAAGGCAAACCAAGCAAAAACCCTAATCTAAGGGGACTAAGGAAGTTAAACTAGTTGAATTAGTAAGTTAGGATCACCTAAAACCTAGTACTAAAGTTAGTCCTAAATAAAATACTAAAACCAATTGTAAAATCCTACAAAAATATATATGGGAACCTAGGTCAATCATGACTCTACCACATTAATTTCAGAGATCAAACCATCAAATTAGACCTAGAAATAAATTCTACATTATGGGGTACTAAACCTAAACCCTAAAAGGAAGCACCTAAATATCAATCTAGAAAGCACACCTATTTTCATCACAAAAATGTGAGAAAAATGCTATGGGAACATACATGTCTAACCTAATCACACACAAAAAATTAGGATCAAAATTATCACCACATGATCACACAAAATTCCACAAAATTATGTATCAAACATAACCATTTTAATATCAATTAAAATATAAAATTCCCACAAAATCAGAAAATGCATGAAATGAAAATATTTTTTCTCTAAAAAATACTAGTCTCAATCATGAGTAAAATGCAAAAAGAATGGGATTAATTGGATTAATTTTCAATTTTATATGAATTTTCCAAGAACCATGGATAAAATGAAAATTAAAAGAAAATCAATGGAAATTAATCACACGCGCGGTGCAAATAGAAATAAAACACAGTTCAAACTATGGGTTTGGCCATCAGGGGGGTGTGGATATCATTTAATAGCCTAAGCCCAAAATCAGCAAACTAATGAAACGACGCGTTTCATTTATTCAAATCCTTCACACATTGGAATTAAAACGTGGTCGTTGGATGAGCTTCTAGTCAAAGGTCCAACCATGATCCAATGGTCCCAGAGTCATCTCCTACCTTTCAAACCTCTGCAACCTCGCGCCCAGCTCCGGCCACCACTGGTGGCGCTCCGGTCACCTTCCCCAACCCTAGTTCTCTCTAGGAGCCTCCATTGCAAATGGTCAACACATGAAACTTATCCCAAATCTTGTCACGAATTCAACCATACCCTTAGCTTCCTCTGAAACCTCAAGATTCACCATATCTAATTCTCAACCGAAAATGGTAATTCACCTATTTTGTCACTAATTCTCAAATTAACTATCTGAAATCAATCCTACACCATTCTACAATGAATCTAACACCTTAATTCACCTTAATTCTACCTAAATCATGCTAGAGGAAGAAAGTTACCAACCTGAAAATCTTGGATGAACAGATGCACTAAACCTTATTTTCAAGCTCTCTAATCTTCCAGACACGATCAATGAACCCTCTCCTTGCTTTTGTATGCAAAAGAACCGGTTGAAAGCTCCTAAATCTTGAAATCCGATGGTGAGTTGCAGGTGGAAAAATTCAACTACTCATACACGATTCAACCACGAATTCTCTTGGATTATGATCTGGACTCACTCCCTTGCATCCATGGAAGAAGGTTCAATCAAGAAAATGGATGGAAAGGGAAGAATTTGATGAAACCGAATTCAAATGCAATCCAAGAAATCTCAATCTCAATCTATGCTTTCTCCTTCAATCATCACCAACCTTTGCATTGGATCAACTCTATTCAATATATAGATGATGTATGAGTAATCTAGAACCCTCTAGATCCTTCTAATGAGAATTTCCACTTCTCATGTCATGAGATTTTCAATCACATATCATGACATGCATAATTCTGTTTGTAGCTTGAAAACCATCCCAATCTATTTCAATTTCTCCCCTAGTGACATTTTGAAAGTGATTAGCTTGCAAAGGACCTTGCCCATGCCTTGATTCTATGTTTTACACATGTTACTTAATATACAAGTAATCACTTTTCAAAGCAAGTCCACAAATTGAATCTCAACTCAAAAATGTGGCTAAACCAATGTTCTTAAAATGTTTTCTAGAGTCAAAATGATATATTACATGCCATGGTTTGGATGTGTAGATTGAAAATATCAATTTCCAACTTTGGTTTATTTAACTTATGCCCTTATTTTAGGTCATTTTTGCAACTTTGAGCCACAAGCATTTACAACATCTCATGACTTCCTTACTAGCCTTAAAACATCATTTTGAACAAGTTTGATGTTGAACATTTTTCCGTTTGAAGCTTGGAAATAGGATTTATGGCCTTGTGCTTGAATTGACCTGTAATCTCCAAATGACCAAAATGCCCTTGACTTGTCAAAGCCATAACTTGAGTTCTACAAATCCTATAAAGGACTTCTAGTACTCTCTAGAAAGCTAAGAGGATAAGGAACAACATTAATGTTGACCAAAAGTTCATAGGAATCATCCTTCTTGGGCAAAAGTCTGATGCAAGTTGGGTAACTTTCAAGCCCCCAGATTCACATACCTCAGATGACCTGTAACTTGTTAAAGTCATAACTTGAGTTCTATAAATCCTATCAAGGACTTCTAGTACTCAAATTAAAGCTAAGAGAAAGATCTACAACATTCATGTTGGGGGTAAGATGATATGACAATCACATCTTGAGCTAAATTTCCTTGAAGATAGGGGTCAAACTAGGGGATTTTACACTGTCAAGCCTTAGAAACCCTAGCTTGAAACTTCTCCAACTCTTCAATCATGATGAGTTGACCTTGGAATCATCCTTATAGCATCTCAATGCATCAATCCATGATCACATGGCTCTTGTATTAGGTCTCAACCTTGTTCAAATCATCAGTTGACCTAGGGTTGACCCAGTCAAACCCTAATTACACCACTCATGGCTGGGGCTTCTTAATCTTGTACAATAACCTTTCTAGGCTTCATGATGGCTTTCAAGACATCTCATAAGCTCTCTCAAGGCTTCAAGTCCACATTCTTGGCTTCAGAATCATCTGAGGAGCTCCCACAACTCTCAAGTTAGGAGGCACACAACCTTGATTTCAACCACTCTCTCTGAGGCTCTTTCAACTTCTCTGACAAGGATATCAACCCTTGAACACTTGAATAACCTTATTAGCTAGCTTCAAACTCTTGTATAGCTCTTGATTTATAATCATACCTCTTGATCTCCTGCATACATGTCAATGAAATGCAAATGATAATGCTAATGTGAATGAAATGAAACATAAGCTAGGTAAAGAAATGTTGGGCAAATTTTGGGGTGCAACAATTGGTACCTAGCATACATACACACACTAAACATGATATTCGGTTGAGATGCGATAAGATAGATGAGAGAAACTATCATACCTCTATATTTCTTTACATCCACGTCCTCACCATTCTCATATCGATTCAAGTTTACACATGTAGGTGTAACACCCTTCTAAACCCCACGGAAAACAAACATAATCAGAGTAAAATTAACATGCATTCACAAAGGGTGTCACACATATATTTCAAAATTACTTAAAAACCACCTGTCATGCTTAATAACACTGAAATAAATAGTCAAACTTTACAAAAGTTCATTTGCATGTAACAGCGGATTTATTTATATTTCAATTTTTCATAAAAGAAATATTTGCTTTTATCACATAAATCACACCACTTAGGCTCTGAGGCCAACATCAAAAAATACATCAGAAACATAACCCAAACGATCCCAGTGTTACATGACCAGAGCACGACTCGACCCAATAAAATTAAATCACTAAACAGCTACACCAAAAGCGACCTCGCAACTACGAGCAGTACTACACCTTGATACCTGCACGATGTCATGAAGGACATCATTCGAGCATAAGGGTGAGAAATATTATCATAATAACAATGCATATAATCATGAATAAATGCATAAACACAGAATACATATCTTCCACATTTTCTCACCACAATACATTTTAAACGTCTTATATGTCACAACATACGTTTTACTAATTAAACACATTCATCAATTCATAAACACACATAATATGTTCATTCTACCAATTCACACCAACATCTATATTCATGTTTATTTCACCAATGCATCATATAAAGATGATAATGCAACTCATAGAGACCGACTCACGACTCTATGCAGATGCAAATGCGGTACCGACTCATTCAGCCGGTTCAATTGAAGAACCAAAAGGAACCATCGCTCGTTACCGAAGTAACTCCCCATCGTGCCTACGATGTTCACCCATCGCTCACACCCCACATGGGCACACGATGTTACAGGATTTCTCACACCCCACAAGGGCACACAATCGTTCTGCAGATTCTCCATGGAATCAAGAATAAACCATCGCTCACACCCCACAAGGGCACACGAGGTTTCTGCAGATCCTCCACGGGATCAAGAATAAACCATCGCTCACACACCACAAGGGCATACGAGGTTTCTGCAGATCCTCCATGGGATCAAGAATAAACCATCACTCACACCCCACAAGGGCACACGAGGTTTCTGCAGATCCTCCACGGGATCAAGAATAAACCATCGCTCACACCCCACAAGGGCACACGAGGTTTCTGCAGATTCTCCATGGAATCAAGACACAAGAATGCAATCATGATGCTACACACGCACAATGACTCTACGCACTCTTGAAATGCACACATATACACACAAATATTCAATTACGCATTACCCCCACACCAGTACGTACAGTTATACACATAATTGCCAAACGGCCACACCTCACACTTTCATACAACAATCATATACCCATACCATATGACTTATATAAACTCGTCACTCTCTCAAATCCTCACGAGGATTACGGGTACATCGCTTATTCCCCACCAAGAACAACTCCACAGTTATTCTACCCCGGTGATTACTACACTAGGAACGACACCTAGTCATTCTACCCCAGTGAGTAAGGATCTCGCATGTTTACATACTCTCAACGTCATTAACCTACACATAATTGTCATGCATACTTCACACATCATCACACTCATCATGCATTCATGTTTAATTCAAACGATGTATATAATTGCCAAAAGGCCATACTCCACAATCTAGGATTCACGCCATAAGGCTACCCACGGCACGTCTCATCAAAATAACGCACAAACTATTCACATTGCATAAGGATTAACATCATTGAACCAAGCAATTAACAATTGAATGGAACACACCAGAAAACAACATGCTGCCACACTCGCTACCATGTTCGCCTAGCGAGCTCCTAGCGAGTGCTCGCTACCTGTTCGCCTAGCGAACAAGCTCGCGAAGGCAAACAGAAGCCACTGACTTGACTCGCTACCACACTCGCTTAGCGAAGGTCTAGCGAGTCGCTCGCTACCCCTTTCGCTACCAGCGAAGAGCACCACTCACCACTCTACCCAAGTCTGGGACTGTTCGCTACTGGCTCGCCACAGCGAATGCCCAGCGAATGCTCGCGACCCACTCGCCTAGCGAACGTACTAGCGAGTGCCTGCTGTCGCTACTGCGAAAATCGGCGCCGGCTGGACAGAAGAGTCGCCACCGTGCGTTATTTATCCCACGGGAGGGAAAGGAAACGCTCAGAGTAAACCTCGCACAACACGGGAAAGGTAAGGTCGTCGCAACCAAAACCTGGATTCGGGAGTCGGTTACGCAAGGGGAAGGTATTAGCACCCCTCACGTCCGTCGTACTCGACGGGATCCACGCTTGTTTTCGGGTATCGATTGTTATTCTATCTAAACTATAGGTCAAGGGTTAAAAAGAAAATAAAATGAAAATAAAAATGACTCGGCAAAGTATCGCACTTTATGCCTACGTATTCCCGCCTGGAACGAGAAATCAGAGTCAACGTAGTTCGCCTACCTACGGGAAAGGAGGGGAAGGTTGCTCGCTAGGATATCGCATCCTATGCCTACGTACTCCCACACAGCGTGGAAGATCAGAGCAAACGTAGTTCGGGCCACGTACGACACAGGCTTGTCTTGGTTGATTTTATTCCTTCTGAAAAAGGTTTTTCTGATTAACAGTCCAAGCGGACAAAAATGACGTCTTGATGAGTTCACATTCTTTTACGGAAGAAGTGTCTTTTATTGTGTTTGAAATCTTTATTGTGTTTTTCTGTTTGTTTTGAGGAAGAAGAGACAGAACTCTAACCTACGGTTGCGAAGGGAATCAAACTATCCTAATGTTATCATGCATGGGTTAAGACCTAGTGTCTATCATGCTCCTCTCTTGCACAGAGAGAAACAGAGATCCTACGGGATAGGCAAAAACAGAAACAATAGCAGATATATACAGTAAAACAGTAAAATGCATGAATGCAGCAATACAAGCGAGGCAAGGGAGTCCCACTCAACCTCGAACCTAGAAAACAATAGGCGAAAGTGAACAGGCTTCACTTTCAACCCAACAGGGTAAACAGCAAACAATACAGTCAGGAAAACCAAACAATACATCAAGAAATGAAATACAACAGAAAGATGAACAGCATCAGCAGCTCTGAATCAACATATGGCTCCAAGTAATCTCCCATCAGCTACAGGCTTCAACAAGCATCAATCTCCATCTTCATGGCCTTCAGGTAAGGGCTTTGATCATCAGTCTTCTATCTGCAAGGGCTTTTCTTCAAATTCAAACCTCCAGAATGAGGGATCAGTTACAAGAGTGAATTGGGTGTTAAGCAATTAGTTGACTACCAAAGGTGGTGAACAGACTGCTTCTAACACATATGACATTTTCTCTCAAGAGTTCTATCTCTTAGACACTATCACCAAGCCTTCCAAGGGAAGGGGGTGAGTGTCTTAGAGAGACTCTGAATCACAGAGAAGAATGGATGCAGACAAGGCAATCCATGTTTGAGAAACAAGCTTTCTAATCTAGAGCTCTGCCTAGCTCCTAAACCCTAGTCTCCTCAGCATCTGCTAGCAGGAATCTCCTCTTCAACTCTGGAAGTTGATCTTCAATCTCTGGATCTCCAATGGCTTCACCTTCTCAAGTCTTCAGCTCTCCCAAGTCCCCAGACAATCCCAATTCCCACACATACAAGCAATAATCCCCAGAGGGCACACCACACCAGTCAATCAGATATATACAGTACATTAATAGCAGTAGGGGAATCCTGACTTTTCTAAGGGGATCTAATAACTACCCATAGCCCCTATAGTCCCATAGCTAACCTACTCAATCTCTAAGTCCTAAGGGAAGTGAATTAATTCTCCTAAGTCATCACCTAAAACCCTAGTTTGTTCATGTTATTCACACCTAAACTAAACACCTAAAATTAATTTCTAAAAATGGGAACTAAATTGTATCTACAAGTTTAATGTCTAAACTAAACAACCTAAAAAGAATGGGTGAAAAATATTGAAGCAATTAATAGAACAAAAAATAACAAAATAATGTATGAAATGAAACTATTTAAAATGCTATTTATTTAGAAAATATGGGAAAAATATCAAATAAAAAAAATAAAATGCAATTTTTATTTTTTATAATTTTCTTGACTTTTTAAAGAAAATAATGCAAAAAGAATGAATTAAAAATAATGTTTTTTCAATTTACTATGATTTTTAGAAAATGCATGAAAATAAAAGGAAATTAAAAAATGAAAATAGAAAGAAATAAAGGGAGGGGGTAAGAATAGCAAGCAGATCAGGTTCAGCGCGTTGGGCCCATCAAATTGGGGGGTGCGAATAGCTGTCTGAGCCCAAGTCCCCCCATTAAATGAAACGACGCGTTTCAATGTTCAAAATTTCCCCCCAAATCTCAGGTTAAATATGGAGCGTCCGATTCTTGGTCAGGTCAAAGTCTTCCCTCCAATCCAACGGCCATGGTACCTTCTTCTTCCTCCAGCCACTTAGGGTTTCAGAAAACCCTTCTCATGCACGATTCTTCCATCTCCTCTATCTCCTTCATACCTCCATGAAATCATGAGATTCAAAAACCAAAAATGCTCTAGGACTCTCCCTCTACACAGCCATGGTGTTGCCTCTTTCTAAAACTCATTCAAGGAGCAAACCCGATAGTGATACCAGATAGAATCCGCCATTATCACCTGTCCTCAACTACTCCAATTCTCCACAAAATTCATCCTAAACTAATCTACAACTCATCCTGATCACAGCATGCTAATCCAATCACCTTTTCGTGCCTTAATCCAAGAGTTATAAGTCTCAACAGAATTGACACATCATGCTCAAACCTCATGAAACTTCTCCAAAATCATCCCAATCAATCTTCTATCCTATCTTAACCATTCTACTCTATCAAAACCCTAAAATTCTAACTAATTCATGCCATACGAAGAGAAAACAAACCTGGTGCAATTTCTTGATACAGGTGCTAAGATCTCCAAATCAGATGCTTGTGATGAAAGGAAAGTGATCAATAAGCTTGGTGATTACTTCTGTATGCAACAAGTATGGTTCTAAGGCCTTGAATCACTCACTTACAAAGTTTATGCTTCTTGAATGATGATGATGAATGGCACAATTCCTTCCTCAATTTGCCAAATGAAGGTGTGGATTCTGATCCTTGTATGATGATGATGAAAATTCAATCAAGAATAGTGAAGATTGATGGAGATTATAGAGATTTTGGAAAGCTTATGCAAGTTGAAGAAAGTGTGGAAAATTTGGTGTTTTGAATAAATGGAAGCACCAACCCTTGCATGAACCAACTTGTATGAATATATAGATGAGGTTAGAACCTCCTAGAAACTTGGAGAAGTTTCCCTTGCCCAAATTCCCTTGAAATTGATTTATGTTTCTTTCATTGTAAGCAACCATGGATAACTCTCAAATTATGAACTAAAATCAAAATTCCACTTTATCCAATGTCTTTAAAATGCCCTTTCCATTTAAAATGACCTATAATTTTGCTTCATTTGGCCAAGACATGAAAAATCTCATTTTTAAGGCCATTTTTATTCATTAAATTCAACAATTTTGAAACCTTGTGCTATGGATCTTTCCAATCTCTCATGGTCACTTTTCTAGACTCAAAATGTCATTTGGAACAAGTTTGATGTTGTAAAGTTTTCCATTTGAAGCTTCCTTGTATGATTTTTGAGCATAGGTTAAAATGACCTGTAATTCACAAATGACCAAAATACCCTTTGCTTGCCAAGACCATAAGTAGAGTTACACATAACATATGAAGGCATACTATACCATTCTAGAAATCTAAAACAATAAGGAACAATTATTATGTTGACCAGAAATCCATTTGAAATCTCCTTGAGGGGTAAACATTGCTTGGAAGTCAAGTCACTTTCACAGGCAAAATTTTAGATACCTCAAATGACCTGTAATTTGCAAGGACCATAACTTGAGTTATATAAATCTCCTTGATGCCTTCCACCACTCAAATTAAAGGTCTTGAGATCCTCTACAAGTTCCATGTTGGCCAAGAATCCATTTGAAGCTTGCATTTTGACTTATCTTGCTTGGAAATTTGACCTAACCTATGGGATTTTACATAGAAACCCTAATTTAGACCCTCCTCTTCTCCTTGATTTCTCTTGATTTCTTCTTAGCATAACAACATATCCTTATTCTCCATGTCAAATGATTAACCCCACATATCTTCAATAGCCTCTAATGCCTCTCCAACAATCCTTTGACCTAGGGTTGACCCAGGGTTGACCCAGATGAAACCCTAGTTGGATGTCTTCAACTGCAAACCTTGTGATCACATCAACAACTTGTTTTCTTCTCCAAATGACTTTCTAAGTCCTCCAAGATGTCTAGATACTCCCCATGATCAGCCCACAGCTCACAATTTCTTTGTTGATCCTCAGACACCCTCAGTTAGGAGATATACTCAATGCTTGATCTACTGAACTCCCTGCTTTCAAATTCTTCTCTGATGACTTGAATGAGATTGAATTAGGATAATAACCTCTGGATAGGCCTCTAGAGATGAGAATAATGCTTGATCCCCTGTTGGATGACTTGCTATGCTTATGCTATGCAGATGATTAGTCTATGTACATGACTCTATATGCAAATGCTAATGATATTGAAACATAAACCAAATGAATAAGGTTGAGCAAATTTTAGGGTGCAACAGCTGCCCCTATTCAAGCGACTTGGACCCGATTGGGTGAAGAGCCCGGAGCCTTCAAACATTCGCGGTACGAGACGGTTGAATACCAATGAAACCAGAAATTTGCCAACCGCAGAAATAAACTGTGCTCCTGCTAGGGGAACGACATTCATCAGCTAAATCTGACTGTTATGACAACCCACTGATCTCGCGCGACCGTGCTAGGGATTATTTTCATCGTTCTGAAAAAGATTCTATCATTGCAAAGACAGAACACTGTCCACGTCAGGACGCCTGCTTCGTTGATTTGGAAAACCTCAATAACTTTGCTGGGGATGGCTCGTCTGCCTTCTCGTCAGAAATAAATCGTCCACGTTAGGAACAAACTCTTCCACGTTAGGAATAACACCGTCCACGCTAGGAATAACATCGTCCACGCTAGGAATAACATCGTCCACGCTAGGACTCACCTTTCCACGTAAGGAATCCATCCACGTTAGGAATAACTTCTTCGTCAAACTCTTCCACGTAAGGAATACGATCTCAATCTGTCCACGCTAGGACTCCGACTTGATATGTCCGCGTCGGGACTCCATCTTCTTTCTTCCACGTTAGGAATAACTTTTCTGATCTGCCCGCGTCAGGACTAAACTTTTCCACGTAAGGAAACAACTTCTCTTTCCACGTCAGGAATCAACTTCTTTCCACGTCAGGAATCAACTTCTATCCACATTGGCGATCAATCTTGATATGTCCGCGTAAGGACTCAATTTTTCCACGTAAGGAATAAACTCGTCTTTCCTGCGTCTGGAAACAATTTTCCTTCCACGTCAGGAACGCTCTTGACATGTCCACGTAAGGACTCGATCTTTCCACGTAAGGAATCATCATCTTCAAACTCTCCACGTAAGGAATCTTCATCTTTCCCCGTTAGGAATACAACTTGCTTTTCTGCGCCTGTCCATGTCAGGACTGAACTTGCTTTTCCACGTAAGGAATTGAAGCTTCTCTTTCCTCGTAAGGAATAACCTTGTCCACGTCGGGACTCACATTTTGTCTTGATTTGTCCACGTCAGGACTCACCTCTTGACCCGCTGAAGTAATGGAACTTGTCCACGTCAGGACTTGCGCGTCTTTGACTTGCTGGGGAAATAAGACTTATCCACGTCAGGACTCACACTTTGCCCACAGCACAAAGAAGGATAAACTTGTCCACGTCAGGACTCTCGCATCTTGTCATCTTGAAGAACTAAAAACTTGTCCACGTCAGGACACCCACTTCACCATTACGAATAAAGCTATCTGCTGGAAATAAATTGTCCACGTCAGGACACCAACACGAAAAGTAATCAATCTTTTGTCCACGTCAGGACTCCACACTCAATCAATACGGAGAACTCGAACCTGTCCACGTTAGGACTAACACGCATCGTCAACTTGAGGAAATGTCCACGTTAGGACCCCCACTTCTCTAACACGAAGAAGATCCCTCGATAAAATTTGTCCACGTTAGGACTCATCTCTCTATTGATCCCAAACCACAAAACTTCTTAGCACTGACGTGACAGCGACTTTGAGGCTGACTCTACTGGGGGATTTGGAAACCAAACTTCCGGACGCCTGTTCTGATAACCGGCGGTAGCCTCTGAAATTCTGATTCATGACTCCTTTGAATGCTGACGCAACAACAACTTTGAAGGAGACAGTCCGCTGGTCGGACTAGAGCAACTTCAACAGGAAATCCTGGCGGGGAAATAAGTAACTCTGCTTGGGGACAAAGAGAAACTTATCCTGCTGACTCTGTGGGGAGTAGTGTCGCAGCTGACACTTCGTCGAACGTCTCATACCGAGACTTTGAACGTTTTATTGATCCACCTGAGCAAGGGCTCTCTCTACCTGGAAGAGAAACAATACTTGGAACAACGGTTAGCCAACCTAGTTTATGTTTCAAAATGCATATGTTTGATAATGATGCAATGATCCATACGACATGGAAATGCTACACTTTTATTTGGTGGATGCAGGTATGACCCTATATGCCGATGCAAATGCAGACTTGAACTGCTGGGTACAGAAACTGCTTCAGCAAAATAAATGCTGAAGATAATGCCAACTCCGCTGGGGATAGCCAGGTGCTACAAAATTATTCCAGCAAAATAAATGCCGGAAGAGTGAAGTCGACTCAGCTGGGGAATGGGGATTTTGACCCAAACACCTCATTGAATTAACACCCTGCTGGGGGATATAACTCTGCTGGGGAACAGCAGATGCGCCTGGTATGATTGAACTTCTGCGGGAAAGTGAACGGATATCATACGGTATTTTGACAAAATAAATGCCATGGCCCACACCAACTCTGCCGGGGAGAGCCTTAACCTTCAAATTCCACTGGGAGGAATACTCGCTGAGAAGAGAAATCCGCCGAGGATGGGATGATTCTCTTGGGGAAAATCAACTGACTCCGCTGGGGGAGAGTAGATGACCCTGCGGGGAAAGGTAAACTGCCTGAACGCAACTCGCCAATTGGAAATATTAATCTTCTGAGGCTGGATACTCAGAAGCTGAGGATAAATGACTTTGCTGGAGCATGTCCTCTTGGATAGGCTACGACTAACTGGGGAATTCGATCCTTCTTCAGTAAGGAACATGCATGACCTGCGTGGAGATCAAGTCTTTCGTTAACGCAATCTTTTGATCGTCTTCCTCGTACGGCTATGAAACCTGCAACAACACAAACAAGACAAGACAAGCCTATGCAACCAAATCGATTCAGGTTAGCGACGTTATTTTTAGTTAATTCAAAGCTTTAACAACCGTTGGCAAGGGCCAGTGATGTTATACACATGCTAGTTTCAATAAACTTAGGCGTTTTATTATGCACAAAACAGTAAAGAACCAGCATCAAGTACTGAATAACATATTTTATTGATCGGGCCCATGAATGGGAGGAGTTTTATACATGGGATGTAACTCCTGAAATGAGGAAGCTACGCAAAGCAAGTATACAAGTATGCACAAGAAGCATAAATATTTTGACAAATGAGATTTTGTACACATGTCGGCAACGGGATGCAGACGAACACCACGAACTGATCCTCCTATGACTCATCCGACTCTAATGCTTTCCCCGGTATTCATACTTCTGAAAAGGTTGTACCAGATAACCGATCCTCCCCGGTGTATTCTCCCGCATTGATGCTCAGTGCAATATCAAATTCGGACCGCAGTCATTTGCTTTTCAAATCCCTAACTTTTGCGTGAAACGCCCTTTACGGGTTTTCAGTTCACCGGGATACCCTTTTTTTGCCGAAGCCGCCCAGTGTAGGTTTTCAACTTCGCGGGTGTACATTTTTTCAATTTTATCCCTAACTTTTGCCTGAACCTTTCATTCTGTTTTTGGTTCGCCAGGATGCCCCATTTTTGCTTGGACTCTCTTTTTCTGTCCAGCGGGTCAATTTTAAGCAAAGTATTTTTTAACTGCGACCGAATTCACAGGCGACGTAAAGTGTTCTCCGTCCATAGTGGACAACAACAACGCTCCTCCTGAAAAGACTTTCCTGACAACGTATGGCCCTTCGTAGTTGGGGGTCCACTTGCCCCTATGATCTGCCTGCGGCGGGAGAATCCTTTTCAGCACAAGGTCGCCCGTCTGAAAGCTTCGCGGATGTATCTTCTTATCATACGCTTTCTTCATTCGGCTCTGGTACAAACGACCGTATGCCAGAGAAGCTAGCCTCTTCTCTTCCATCAAACTCAATTGATTCAACCTGTCTTTCACTCATTCTGCCTCGTCTAGCTGAACGTCTCGCAATACCCTCAGAGAAGGGATCTCAACTTCCAATGGTAATACCGCTTCCATGCCGTATACTAACGAGAACAGGGTTACCCCGGTTGATGTGCGTACCGTCGTACGATAACCGTACAAAGCGAAAGGTAGCATCTCATGCCAATCCTTATAGGTCACCACCATCTTCTGAACGATCTTCTTGATATTCTTATTGGCCGCTTCGACAGCGCCATTCATCTTGGGTCGGTAAGGGGAGGAGTTGTGATGTTCGATCTTGAAATTCTGACAGAGCTCCTTCATCATTTTGTTGTTCAGGTTCGAACCGTTGTCCGTGATTATCCGCTCGGGAATCCCATACCGGCAAATGACATCTTTCTTGATGAATCTGGCCACCACTTGCTTCGTTACATTTGCATAAGACGCCGCTTCCACCCACTTGGTGAAATAATCGATTGATACTAAGATGAACCAATGCCCGTTAGAAGCTGTCGGCTCGATCTTTCCAATCATATCGATTCCCCACATCGAGAATGGCCATGGCGATGACATCACATTTAGAGGACTCGGAGGCACATGGATCTTATCAGCATAGATTTGGCACTTGTGGCACTTCCTCGCAAACTTGAAACAATCAGTTTCCATAGTCAGCCAAAAATAACCTGCCCGCAGCAGCTTTCTCGTCATAGCATGCCCACCAGCATGCGTGCCAAAGGTACCTTCGTGTATTTCCTCCATGAGCAGCTTTGCCTCTTTTTCGTCTACACAACGCAACAGCACCAAGTCGTGATTTCTTCTGTATAAGACGCCATCCGGGTTCAAATAGAAATTGCCTGATAATCTCCTGAGAGTCTTCTGATCTTGACTGGATGCCCCAGCCGGATACTCTTTATTCTTCAGGAAATTAATGATATCGAAATACCATGGTTTGTCATCAGATGCTTCATCAATAGCAAATACATAAGTTGGCCTGTCCAGCCGAGAGATAATGATTCGGGGAGCCTCGTTCCAGAAGTTGACTTTGTACATGGAAGACAAAGTGGCCAGGGCGTCAGCCATTTGATTCTCTGCCTGCGGTACGTGATGCAATTCAACCTTGTCGAAGAAAGGCAACAATCTCCTTGCATAATTCATGTAGTGTATCAAATTGGGCTGACGTGTCTCCCATTCCCCTTTGATTTGGTTAATCACCAGAGCTGAGTCTCCGTATACGTCCAGATTTTTGATTCGCAAATCAATGGCTTCTTCAAGCCCCATTATACAAGCTTCGTATTCGGCCTCATTATTAGTAACGGCAAAGGTCAATCGGGCAGTAAACGGGATGTGCGACCCGTGTGGCGTAGTGATGATTGCCCCTATTCCGCTACCGTAAGCGTTCACCGCTCCGTCAAATATCATCCTCCATTTGGAACCCAACTCTGGTCCTTCGTCTGGCAACGGCTCTTCACAATCTTTCATCTTTAGGTACATGATATCCTCGTCAGGAAAATCAAACCTCATCGATTGGTACTCTTCAATAGGCTGCTCCGCCAGATACTCAGACAGCACACTCCCCTTTATAGCCTTTTGCGAGACGTATTGGATGTCATATTCAGTTAAGACCATCTGCCAACGGGCAATTCTATCTGACAACGCCTGCTTTTCAAATACATACTTGATAGGATCCATCTTCGAGATGAGCATGGTTGTATGATTCAGCATGTACTGCCTCAAGCGCTTGGCGGCCCAGGCTAGCGCGCAACAAGTTTTCTCCAGCATTGAATACCGAGATTCGCAGTCTGTAAATTTCTTACTCAAGTAATAGATTGCGTGCTCTTTTCTCCCTGTCTCGTCATGTTGACCGAGAACACAACCCATGCTTCCCTCAAGAACCGTCAAATACATAATCAAGGGTCTACCTGCCACTGGGGGTATCAAAATAGGAGGCTCCTGCAAATACTTCTTTATTTTATCGAACGCCTTTTGACAATTTTCGTTCCACGTTACAGCTTGATCTTTCTTCAACAGCTTGAATAATGGTTCACACGTGGCCGTTAGGTGAGATATGAACCGGGCGATGTAGTTCAACCTCCCTAAAAACCCGCGCACCTCTTTCTCTGTTTTAGGCGTCGGCATTTCTTGGATCGCTTTTATTTTAGCAGGATCGACCTCTATTCCTCTTTCGCTTACGATAAACCCCAGCAGCTTACCCGATCTCACCCCGAAGGTGCATTTGTTAGGGTTCAGCCTCAGCCTGAACTTCCTAAGCCTTTTAAATAGCTTCAACAGATTCACCAGATGCTCTTCCTCCGTCTGGGATTTGGCAATCATATCGTCAACATAAACTTCGATCTCTTTATGCAGCATATCATGGAAAAGAGTCGTCATCGCACGTTGATATGTTGCCCCAGCATTTTTCAAACCAAAGGGCATCACTTTGTAGCAAAATGTTTCCCAAGGCGTTATGAAAGTAGTCTTCTCCATATCCTCTGGCGCCATTTTAATTTGATTATAGCCTGAAAAGCCATCCATGAAGGAGAATACGGAGTATTGAGCAGTATTATCAACTAGCACGTCAATATGAGGAAGTGGGAAATCGTCTTTTGGGCTTGCTTTATTCAAATCTCTATAATCCACGCACATTCGAACCTTGCCATCTTTCTTTGGCACTGGTACAATGTTAGCAACCCATGAGGGATATTTTGTCACAGCCAGGAAACCAGCGTCCCACTGTTTCTGAACTTCCTCTTTGATCTTCACTGCCATATCTGGTCGAGTTCTGCGAAGTTTTTGTTTGACTGGCGGGCAATCTTCTTTCAGTGGCAGGCGATGCACAACCATATCTGTATCGAGCCCTGGCATATCTTCATACGACCAAGCGAATACATCATTATACTCTCGAAGCATTTCAACCAGTCTTTGCTTGATATCGCCCTGCAGCGCGGCCCCGATACGAATATTCTTCTCAGCCCCTTCCGACCCCAAGTTGATAATCTCGATGACCTTGTCGTGAGGCAGAATGGCTCTTTCCTCTTGCTTCACCAACCAAGACAGTTCTTCGGGAACGTCACTATCTTCGACAACCTCTTCTTCGGCCTGAAATACCGGGTGCTCAAAGTCGGGACGAGTCATAGGTGGTTCAAGAATGTCATCTGAAAATGTTATCCTGCAAAAGGAATGGTTAAGTGCTTCAAAATGCGTATAAAGCGAATAACCACGTTGCCCTTTTATTGAAAAAAATATAAAACAAGAAAGACAAGGATTACAGTATTTGCACATGAAAAAACGTCATTTATTTAATGATTAACACGCAATGTTCATAACAACACAGCCCTAAGCAAATCATGATGCCCCGGGCAAGACATCAGATTATTCAACAATTAATAAAGCAAAGCATTACTGTTTAAGAGTCACAGGAACAAGCTCCTGAATAGACCAGTTGCACAATCCCTGTCCTGGCGTGCTTGGCTGAATCCAGGCATCCATATCACAGTCGCTTTCTCCTTCGTCCGATTCCGAAGCGGCATTGACGGTCTCATGACACACTCCACTAGCAGAGATGGTAATTGGCCCTCTGAAACGGGGTGCCCCCACGGAAGGAGTTGACGACGACGGTTGGTATCCCAGCCCGAACCGGTCCATCTTCACAGGAATATCCAGCACTTTGCCCCAGCCCTTTGCTTCTCCTGCTTCCACTAGAGCTTGAGCTTCTTTATACGATGAGACGGCTATCTCCGACACTTTGCTTGGCCCGGGACCTTTGTCCTTGATGCGCAACCCTTCAAATGCCTGGCAGGGTGTTTCGTGGATCTCTCCGTCGACCTCCACATATTTAAATGACGATAGATGGCTGACCAGGATGTCCTCTTCTCCGCATACGGTGACTACACTGTCTCCGACCATATATTTCAACTTCTGATGCAGGGTGGACGTGACTGCCCCCGCCCCATGAATCCAGGGTCTTCCAAGCAAGCAGCTGTACGCAGGCTGTATATCCATGATATAAAACTCAGTTGCAAACACCTCCGGCCCCACCTGTAGAGGCAATGTGATCGATCCAAAGACTGTTCTCTGTGTGCCGTCAAACGCTCTGACTACCAAGTCGCTGGGCGTACACAAGATTCCTCTAACGTCCAACTTCATCATCTCCTTCTTAGGCATCACATTCAAAAACGATCCGGTGTCAACCAATACGTGCGACATTACTGATCCTCTACACTCAACAGATATGTGCAGCGCCATATTATGATCTCTCCCTTTCGGGGTCAAATCAAAGTCGGTAAAGCCCAAGCTGTGACCTGCATTAACATGTGCCAACACTCCTTCCAGCTGATTCACGGAGACGTCTTGGGGTACAAAGGAAGTATCCAGAACTTTCAGCAAAGCATTCGTGTGAGCTTCCGAACACAACAGCAATGACAGGATAGATATTTTGGACGGCGTCTGCTGCAGATGCTCCACAATCTTATAATCACTTTTTCGAATCAAGCGCATGAACTCTTCTACATCTTTCGATGCCGATTCTTTTTCGCTTGCTTGCATTGGGACATTATCAAACGCTCTCCCTTTTCCTTTTGCTAGTCTTTCGGCTTCCACTTCAGGGGATATAAAGATCCTACCACTCCTTGTCATACCTCCTGAACCAACAACATTATCCACAGTCTCGGCTGGCTGCTTATTAACATCAATCTTTATCCCGTCACAATACACCCCCAACCCATATGACCATGGGACTGCTTTCGTGTTCTCGTACGGGATCGGCCCGACCTTAGTTATGGTGATCGGTGGTCGCTGGACTGGTGTTGCGATAGTGATTGTCTTTCGAGGAATCGTTACAGTGGCCACATCGCTCTGATTATCTGCTACTGCCCCTGCAGGCTCTTCAGTTGCCGCTCGGTCAAACTGCAATAAACCTTCATCAATTAAAGCCTGAATGCCTTTCTTCAAATCATCACACCCCCAAGCTAGGGTCCAGCATTCCAAACAATATTCGTCACATCCTGGATAAACACCCCCTTGCAACAGTCGGCTCTTTATCTCGCTCAGCGGCGTCTTTAAATCTTCGACATTCACAATCAGATTCAACCCTTCCTCAGTTAGAATGGCGTTTGCCCCGTGATTAGGCATGGGCTTCTGCACTATATTCGGACCTGCCGTTCCGAAATTGATAGTCTTATTGTCCAAAAGATCCTGCACAACATGCTTAAAAGCATGGCAACCCTCTATATCGTGGCCCGGGGCCCCAGAATGAAACTCACAGTGCCTGCTTGCATCGTAACCAAACGGGGGAGCTCCCGTTATCGGTGCCAGAGTTCTCTTCTCTACCAGGTTCAATCCCAACAATGTCTGCAACAAATCTGCGTAGGTTGAGGGAGGCTTCTCAAACACTCTTCTTGGTTTACTACCCTGGAATCTTCGCTGAGCCTGTTGTGCCCCCTGCTGAGGCTGCTGCTGCATTGGCTGCTGCTGAGACGGTTGTTGCTGCTGAAGCGGTTGTTGCTGATATGGAATAGTAACACTCGCCACCTGCTGCGGCTGATGATATTGGTTTCGTCCCTTGCCTCGGCCTCCAAACACTGCGCTAGCCTCGCCCTGACGGCACCCACTGAAAGTCTTCCTATTACTGCCAGATGCAGTTGATTCCTCAACCTGGAATTTTCCTTGCTTAATGTTACGCTCAATCTTTTCTCACATCAGAATTAGGTCTGAAAAACTGGCCAGAGACGTGTGAAACAGGATGTCATGAAACAAGCCTGTGAATGTGCCGACAAACATGTCATTCATTTCCTTATCTTCTACAGGAGGACGTACCCTGGCAGCCATATCGCGCCACCTTTGCGCGTACTCTTTAAAGCTCTCCCCCTTCTTCTGCGACAGCCCTGCCAATTGGACCCGATTGGGTGCCAAGTCGCTGTTATACTTGTAGTGAGCTACGAACCCCTCCGCCAATTGCTTCCATGTCTTGATATTGGTTGGCTCCAACCCCATATACCACTCTAGGGAAGGACCCGACAGACTATCTTGAAAGAAATGCATTAGCATCCTTTCATCAGTTGAGTATGCAGACATCTTTCTGTAATAAGCTCGTACGTGCACTTTCGAACACGTGTCCCCTTTATACTTATCAAACGCGGGAGCTTTGAATTTAATTGGCACCCTCAAGCCAGGTACCAGCCCCATTGTTTCCATGTCCAAGCCCACAGCGCTTTGGTTCAGGACCCCCCTCATCTGCTCTTCCAGCATTTTGATCTTCTGGGAGTCATCCATCGGCCCTTCGAAACCTCCGCCGGAGAAAGCGTCCTCCTGCTGATCTTCTTGCCACATACCATTTCCAGCTCCATACCCATCATATCCAATATTACGTCCAGCCCTGACCTGATTCATCCCCGGACCTCGGCCTCTGTTGCCGTACCCTTGAACACCTCCAGCAGGCCCAAAAGCCATAAACCCAGCGCCGTTTCCATTTCCAAAACCTCCGTAACCCTGATTGGTCGCACCATAACCATCTTGCCCAAAGCCTTGAGCATTGAAACCATATTTCCCAGCATTATCGAATCCCTGATCGTTGAACCCGAATCCAGCATTGACAAAGCCGTTGCCTCCCATATTATCGCCCAAATTGACGTCACCAAGCCCAATGTTATTGACAGCAGTCTCATTCCCAACTCCGACGTTACCATTCACAGCAGTGGTAGCGTTGTTGACATTAGCAGCAGGTATATTGACTACAGGTGGGGCCACTGGCGTGGGAGTGCCGTCTCCATGAACAGTATCGACCCGCACGGACTGATGATCCTCGTTACCGTGACCAGCATTTCGGGCCAACAGAGGCTGGACCATGGCCTGCAAATTCTCCTGACCTTTTGCAATAGCTTCCATGGTCTGCATAAAGAGAGCGAGCTTCTCGCGCACATCTTGCATCTCGTTCTGCATTTGATCCATGATTCTTCGACAGTTGGTGCGGGTAGAATAGCAGTGCGGGTGTTGATCTGCAATCCTGGAAAGTACCTGGTGCAAAGCATGAAATAAGACACTATTCAAAGATTACCTGTAATGCAATATGGATATGAATGCAATGCAATGTGTCTGTGCATTAGGGAAGTTCATTCCCCCAGTTCTAGTGTGAAGGTGCCAGTGCAGTGACAGTGCTAGCAATACAAAGATCGGAGCTGAATCACAGAAAGCCTCATATATTGCAGAGAAAACCAATAGGCCAAGAATACAATGTCACCGAGTACAACAAGAAGGCATGACCTCATCCAACAATCCTGGTGATGGTCAACACTATGCAAATGAAGCATACAAGTTACTACATGAAATGATCAAATCCTCCCAAAAGTCTGGTATTCTTCTATCAACTTCTTGGTCTCCGGATGACTGGGTCGAGCATGTAGCCCTTCAACAAGTTGGTTCCTTTTCTTCAGAACACGGCGCACATCTTCAGCGGTTTCTTCCCATGTCGCTTCCCCGAAGCAATCTTCTAGTTTTCGCTTTTGAGACACAGCTTCATCTCTGCATTTGATTGCCTTGTTCAGTGCATTCTGGACACTATACCGGGTCATCACTTCTTCCTCACACTTCTTGATGCTAGCCTTCAGCTTCTCTTCGAGGTCGGAGATTTGCTGCTTCAGCTTATCTTCCCTCTTCTTATTGTTGGTGAGTGTAGCATTCCAAGTCTTATTGCAAGAAGAGATCTCTCGGTGTGTTGCGTCGAGCGCCTTCTTTTTGGATTCCAGCATGTCATGGGAGCTTCTGAACTCTTGCCCCAGACGTTCGCGCTTTTTCTTTTCCTCAGTCAACTCAGCCCCTAACCTGTTTAACAGCTCGATCTGTTGTTGGAAAGCATATACGGCCTTGTTCTTCTCACTGCGTACCTGAGCTAGCTCTTGCTCTAACCCTTCATTGATCTTCATCAAGGCTTCCTTTTCCTTCACAACTTGCTCGTAGGCTTCCCTAGAAACAGTAGTTGGCTCTTCTGCCGGAATAGGAACAATGACGGGTGCAGCTGGAAATGGCATTAATAACTGACTTGCTCTTTCCTGGATCCAAACCCTGTAAGGTGCATAGGCCTGGCAATCGTTCTTACCTAACAGTGGCTTCCCTTTGCGGTTAATACGTGTCCAGGCATGCTGCAGCTCAGCTAGCAATTCTCCCTTCAAATCACCTGTGAAGTACAGAGATTCCTGTACTTCCTCCTCCTGAGGTGGATTCTTCAGTGCATATCCGAACTGGCGAATGAATAGAGAAGGGTTGTAATTGATACACCCTTTTCTTCCTATCAGCGGCACATTAGGGTACCCAGAACAACTGAAGATGAGCTCAGATCCCAACAGGTCTCGATCAAACTACTCCATATCTTCCGACGATAGCCTCATCAGGCGCTCTGGCCAACCAACTGGAACTGTAGTCTCTGCAACAGATCTTCTCTTAGGAAGGTGGCTCTCAAGCCACATACTCAGCAAGGGTACACAAAGATGAACATTCTTTCCTCTCCCTTTCTCATTCTTGTAATGCAGTGAGTGATAGAGATCTCCGAGTAAGGTAGGTACAGGATTACCAGTGGCAAACAAGTAGAAGGCGTCGAAGTCCACAAAATCCGGTATATTGGGAAACAAGATTATGCCATAAATGCACAAAGCCAACACAGCATTGAAAGCAACCCAGCACCCGCTCTTGGCATACTCCTGGGCTTTACCAACTAAGAACTGAAGTGAGAAGCCTGGAACTCCACGAGAAACAGTAGTCACAAGTTCAGAAGCATCAATATGCAAAGCTTTTGCCAAATCCTCCGGCTTGGGCTTGGCGTCATAATGAATGAATGGAACCTGGTTCTGCACGGGCAGCTCAACATACTCAGCGTATTCCTCCAGGGTTGGTCCCATAATAAAGTCAGAGAACGTGAAGCACCTCAGAGCAGGGTCGTAGAATTGCATCAGAGCATACAACCCATCTAACTCTACCTCTGTAGGTTTGCACACCAATCTCAGTAGTCTACCATAGCTCATCCGGAAGCTCCTACGAACACCCTCATCAGCAAGAGAGATCAACCCCAGTAAAGGAACAATATCAGGAGTAGGCAATTTGTAAGCAACTGTCCTTCTTAAGCTAGTCATGATCAAACACTCAGTAGTCTGGGCACTAGAACTAGGGAAATGCAAATGCACCTGCAGCACAGACACACGTTAGTGAAATGCAAATGGTAACGGATATGCAGTAATGCAATGCGAGTAACATGCAACAGGGACCAAAGCTGTAGCTGAATAATCTGAACCCAATCAAGAAAGTCCCAGACCCTCCAGAAGTCATCCAATCCTGGTCTCGGATAGACCTCAAACAAAACTCCAATACTGGTCTCTGATAGACCCCATAATCATAACCTGAATGGTCTCTGGCAGACCTCAAATCATATCTCCCACTGGTCTCTGACGGACCTTAGAACACCTCTCCAAATAGTCTCTGACAGACCTCGGAACACACCAACTGGTCTCTGACAGACCTTAGAACACATCTCCACCTGGTCTCTAACAGACCTTAGAACCCTCCATAAATATCCAGGATCCTGATCAAGAAACAAACCGGTGGTCTGAAGGTCTAGTTACCTGCATAACCCTGAATCCCCTCACAGGTGGGTGGCCCTATAACTGGCACAAGGTACGGCATCCTATGCGGTCGTCGGCGTCACAGACTTTCAGGGTTGATGATACGATTCCCAGAAGGAGTGGCATCATCAATCCCTGAAGAGGCCTCACTTAGCCAACTTCCAAATGATCGGTCCCCAGAGTCGACAATCCAACTAACCAGCAACCCACGCCAACCAAAGGAAGGGGCAGGAGGCCAACCAGAGGAACCTCGTCTGAGTGTAGATTTCATGGGACACCAAAGCAAGCAAAGCAAGCGGGCGCCCACTAATTTCTACTCTAATTCTAGGTGCACTCAAGCCCAGGTCCGGCTTATCTCTCAATATCAGAACACCCGTCACACCCCAGATACAGCAACAATAATCAATATATAAAGCTGAAAATACAAGGTTAGAAATATAAAATAACTCCATACAAAATCCTCGACGGGAAAACAAGCGTTAGGATTGACTCTCTTAAGGGACGTTGGATCCCAAATGCATAAGAACTATCGCAGTCCTTAGCAGCCAGGGGACGTTGGATCCCCAGCAGAGTCGCCAGCTGTCGCTACTGCGAAAATCGGCGCCGGCTGGACAGAAGAGTCGCCACCGTGCGTTATTTATCCCACGGGAGGGAAAGGAAACGCTCAGAGTAAACCTCGCACAACACGGGAAAGGTAAGGTCGTCGCAACCAAAACCTGGATTCGGGAGTCGGTTACGCAAGGGGAAGGTATTAGCACCCCTCACGTCCGTCGTACTCGACGGGATCCACGCTTGTTTTCGGGTATGGATTGTTATTCTATCTAAACTATAGGTCAAGGGTTAAAAAGAAAATAAAATGAAAATAAAAATGACTCGGCAAAGTATCGCACTTTATGCCTACGTATTCCCGCCTGGAACGAGAAATCAGAGTCAACGTAGTTCGCCTACCTACGGGAAAGGAGGGGAAGGTTGCTCGCTAGGATATCGCATCCTATGCCTACGTACTCCCACACAGCGTGGAAGATCAGAGCAAACGTAGTTCGGGCCACGTACGACACAGGCTTGTCTTGGTTGATTTTATTCCTTCTGAAAAAGGTTTTTCTGATTAACAGTCCAAGCGGATAAAAATGACGTCTTGATGAGTTCACATTCTTTTACGGAAGAAGTGTCTTTTATTGTGTTTGAAATCTTTATTGTGTTTTTCTGTTTGTTTTGAGGAAGAAGAGACAAAACTCTAACCTACGGTTGCGAAGGGAATCAAACTATCCTAATGTTATCATGCATGGGTTAAGACCTAGTGTCTATCATGCTCCTCTCTTGCACAGAGAGAAACAGAGATCCTACGGGATAGGCAAAAACAGAAACAATAGCAGATATATACAGTAAAACAGTAAAATGCATGAATGCAGCAATACAAGCGAGGCAAGGGAGTCCCACTCAACCTCGAACCTAGAAAACAATAGGCGAAAGTGAACAGGCTTCACTTTCAACCCAACAGGGTAAACAGCAAACAATACAGTCAGGAAAACCAAACAATACATCAAGAAATGAAATACAACAGAAAGATGAACAGCATCAGCAGCTCTGAATCAACATCTGGCTCCAAGTAATCTCCCATCAGCTACAGGCTTCAACAAGCATCAATCTCCATCTTCATGGCCTTCAGGTAAGGGCTTTGATCATCAGTCTTCTATCTGCAAGGGCTTTTCTTCAAATTCAAACCTCCAGGATGAGGGATCAGTTACAAGAGTGAATTGGGTGTTAAGCAATTAGTTGACTACCAAAGGTGGTGAACAGACTGCTTCTAACACATATGACATTTTCTCTCAAGAGTTCTATCTCTTAGACACTATCACCAAGCCTTCCAAGGGAAGGGGGTGAGTGTCTTAGAGAGACTCTGAATCACAGAGAAGAATGGATGCAGACAAGGCAATCCATGTTTGAGAAACAAGCTTTCTAATCTAGAGCTCTGCCTAGCTCCTAAACCCTAGTCTCCTCAGCATCTGCTAGCAGGAATCTCCTCTTCAACTCTGGAAGTTGATCTTCAATCTCTGGATCTCCAATGGCTTCACCTTCTCAAGTCTTCAGCTCTCCCAAGTCCCCAGACAATCCCAATTCCCACACATACAAGCAATAATCCCCAGAGGGCACACCACACCAGTCAATCAGATATATACAGTACATTAATAGCAGTAGGGGAATCCTGACTTTTCTAAGGGGATCTAATAACTACCCATAGCCCCTATAGTCCCATAGCTAACCTACTCAATCTCTAAGTCCTAAGGGAAGTGAATTAATTCTCCTAAGTCATCACCTAAAACCCTAGTTTGTTCATGTTATTCACACCTAAACTAAACACCTAAAATTAATTTCTAAAAATGGGAACTAAATTGTATCTACAAGTTTAATGTCTAAACTAAACAACCTAAAAAGAATGGGTGAAAAATATTGAAGCAATTAATAGAACAAAAAATAACAAAATAATGTATGAAATGAAACTATTTAAAATGCTATTTATTTAGAAAATATGGGAAAAATATCAAATAAAATGCAATTTTTATTTTTTATAATTTTCTTGACTTTTTAAAGAAAATAATGCAAAAAGAATGAATTAAAAATAATGTTTTTTCAATTTACTATGATTTTTAGAAAATGCATGAAAATAAAAGGAAATTAAAAAATGAAAATAGAAAGAAATAAAGGGAGGGGTAAGAATAGCAAGCAGATCAGGTTCAGCGCGTTGGGCCCATCAAATTGGGGGGTGCGAATAGCTGTCTGAGCCCAAGTCCCCCCATTAAATGAAACGACGCGTTTCAATGTTCAAAATTTCCCCCCAAATCTCAGGTTAAATATGGAGCGTCCGATTCTTGGTCAGGTCAAAGTCTTCCCTCCAATCCAACGGCCATGGTACCTTCTTCTTCCTCCAGCCACTTAGGGTTTCAGAAAACCCTTCTCATGCACGATTCTTCCATCTCCTCTATCTCCTTCATACCTCCATGAAATCATGAGATTCAAAAACCAAAAATGCTCTAGGACTCTCCCTCTACACAGCCATGGTGTTGCCTCTTTCTAAAACTCATTCAAGGAGCAAACCCGATAGTGATACCAGATAGAATCCGCCATTATCACCTGTCCTCAACTACTCCAATTCTCCACAAAATTCATCCTAAACTAATCTACAACTCATCCTGATCACAGCATGCTAATCCAATCACCTTTTCGGGCCTTAATCCAAGAGTTATAAGTCTCAACAGAATTGACACATCATGCTCAAACCTCATGAAACTTCTCCAAAATCATCCCAATCAATCTTCTATCCTATCTTAACCATTCTACTCTATCAAAACCCTAAAATTCTAACTAATTCATGCCATACGAAGAGAAAACAAACCTGGTGCAATTTCTTGATACAGGTGCTAAGATCTCCAAATCAGATGCTTGTGATGAAAGGAAAGTGATCAATAAGCTTGGTGATTACTTCTGTATGCAACAAGTATGGTTCTAAGGCCTTGAATCACTCACTTCCAAAGTTTATGCTTCTTGAATGATGATGATGAATGGCACAATTCCTTCCTCAATTTGCCAAATGAAGGTGTGGATTCTGATCCTTGTATGATGATGATGAAAATTCAATCAAGAATAGTGAAGATTGATGGAGATTATAGAGATTTTGGAAAGCTTATGCAAGTTGAAGAAAGTGTGGAAAATTTGGGGTTTTGAATAAATGGAAGCACCAACCCTTGCATGAACCAACTTGTATGAATATATAGATGAGGTTAGAACCTCCTAGAAACTTGGAGAAGTTTCCCTTGCCCAAATTCCCTTGAAATTGATTTATGTTTCTTTCATTGTAAGCAACCATGGATAACTCTCAAATTATGAACTAAACTCAAAATTCCACTTTATCCAATGTCTTTAAAATGCCCTTTCCATTCAAAATGACCTATAATTTTGCTTCATTTGGCCAAGACATGAAAAATCTCATTTTTAAGGCCATTTTTATTCATTAAATTCAACAATTTTGAAACCTTGTTCTATGGATCTTTCCAATCTCTCATGGTCACTTTTCTAGACTCAAAATGTCATTTGGAACAAGTTTGATGTTGTAAAGTTTTCCATTTGAAGCTTCCTTGTATGAGTTTTGAGCATAGGTTAAAATGACCTGTAATTCACAAATGACCAAAATACCCTTTGCTTGCCAAGACCATAAGTAGAGTTCCACATAACATATGAAGGCATACTATACCATTCTAGAAAGCTAAAACAATAAGGAACAATTCTTATGTTGACCAGAAATCCATTTGAAATCTCCTTGAGGGGTAAACATTGCTTGGAAGTCAAGTCACTTTCACAGGCAAAATTTCAGATACCTCAGATGACCTGTAATTTGCAAGGACCATAACTTGAGTTCTATAAATCTCCTTGATGCCTTCCACCACTCAAATTAAAGGTATTGAGATTCTCTACAAGTTCCATGTTGGCCAAGAATCCATTTGAAGCTTTCATTTTGACTTATCTTGCTTGGAAATTTGACCTAACCTAGGGGATTTTACATAGAAACCCTAATTTAGACCCTCCTCTTCTCCTTGATTTCTCTTGATTTCTTCTTAGCATAACAACATATCCTTATTCTCCATGTCAAATGATGAACCCCACATCTCTTCAATAGCCTCTAATGCCTCTCCAACAATCCTTTGACCTAGGGTTGACCCAGGGTTGACCCAGATGAAACCCTAGTTGGCTGTCTTCAACTGCAAACCTTGTGATCACATCAACAACTTGTTTTCTTCTCCAAATGACTTTCTAAGTCCTCCAAGATGTCTAGATACTCCCCATGCTCAGCCCACAGCTCACAATTTCTTTGTTGATCCTCAGACACCCTCAGTTAGGAGATATACTCAATGCTTGATCTACTGAACTCCCTGCTTTCAAATTCTTCTCTGATGACTTGAATGAGATTGAATTAGGATAATAACCTCTGGATAGGCCTCTAGAGATGAGAATAATGCTTGATCCCCTGTTGGATGACTTGCTATGCTTATGCTATGCAGATGATTAGTCTATGTACATGACTCTATATGCAAATGCTAATGATATTGAAACATAAACCAAATGAATAAGGTTGAGCAAATTTTAGGGTGCAACACCTGCGAACTCAGAATTTCCCCACTGTCCAAAACTCCAAAATCATCGAAATCCACTCGATTCAATCCCAACTCGTCTCGGTAGCCTTAGCCCAACATTCCTCGACTAAATCTTACCACTCCTTCTCATTTCTAACCGTTCAAACTCGGTTTCTACCGATTAAACGCATTATGCCCTAGAATGGAAGATGAGGAAGAACAACCAAATAAATCCAAACAATCCATACATAATCACATACATTGGTAAGATAACAATACTTCCCACCCTTACCTCGATTAATCGGAAGCTAGAAGTCGTTCTTGAGCTTTCCAAGCTTTCCCTTCTTTTTCCTTCTACTTTCTCTTCTTCCTCCACTTTTCTTTCATGTTTTCTATTTTCCATTTTCGTTCCGCTTACCTTCATATATCCTTCCCTTCGGTTTCTCTCCAATTTATTTCTTCTCTCAAAATATTTACCAATTCCTTTTCTCATAAAATATCCCGTCTCTTTCTTAATTAGAGAATATCTAGTAAGTTCACATTATTCTGCCGAATAGAATAAGTCAGTTAAATCCAATAATTTACTTAAATCATATAAACCAATTAAGTAGTACCATTAGTCAGTTATTGAAAATTGGATGTCAAGATAATCCATTTCGAAATAATGAGAATTCTAAATGATTATCATTCTATATATAGGCTATGATCTCAAATATATCATCCTATAAGAAGATTATCTCTTTTTATCCCCATTCGAAGAGTTTTCAAGACATTACGAGTACCGGTTGAGAAAAATCCACAAGCCAACCAGTGTCAAACACTTGTCTGTACACTTTTGTATTTTAGAATTATCGTTGTTATTGTCTAAAAATATTTCTCATTATATTCGTTAAGGTATTCCTATAATCATTAATATCAAAATGTCATAGATCCTAAAGTTTGTGTCAATGGGGAAACGCTTAAGCGCTCCCAGCGTGATGAGTGATCAGTGCATATTTATGCACTTGCTCCTATATTTTTACTTAGGCATTTCTTTACTTTATCTTGATTATTTTTATGTTTTATTTTGTTTTTATATTTTATTTTATTTTTGGCTTAATTTGATTTCCGCACTTATTTTTCAGCTTTAGCAGTCTGCACGGAAACGATCATAACTGGAGTTCCGGAAATTCGTTTGAGGCGTTCTAAAAATCGCCGGAAAGCTAAGAGAGAGAGCTACGACTTTCGTGTTGGAGTCGAAGTCAGATTCGGAGCTCAAAATTCCAGAATTCCGTTTGAAGTTACTGCATTAGAATTTTATTTTAGTGTTGGGTCATGTATTG